>JAXCGZ010015249.1:117500-125678 GCA_037179515.1 Halocaridina rubra | reverse complement strand
GTGCCATGTGGTCACTAATGCATTTTTTCATGCTGGCCTCTGCAGCCTGATTGTCTTTCAGCTACGCTGCCTGTTGCAGTCACTCTTCCTGCCACACGCATTGTGTCATGTAGCTTCGCTGTCTTCTTGCAGCTTCCTTGTTATTCAGTTATACTGCCTGATACAGCCACCTTGTCACTCGGTCACAGTCCTTTTGCAGTCATACTGTTTGCTGTAGCCACCTTGGCACTCAGTCACACTGTAACAATCACCTTAACGTGCAGTCACTTTGTTTGTCATAGCCACGTTGTCGTGCAGTCCTGATGCCTGCTTCATCTACATTTTATCATGTAGCTACAGTTTGTGCTGCAGTCTCATTATCATAGCAGTCGCACTGCTTGTTCAGCCACGTTGGCATGCAGTCCTGCTGCCTGCTTCTTCTACCTTGTCATGCACTTACACTTCCTGCTGCAGTCATCCATATCATGCCTTCACACTACCTGCTTCAGCAGTAGTGGCATTCAGTCATGGTACCTGCGCGTCACTTTGACATTCATTCACACCGCCTTCTGCAGTCACTTTGTCATTCAGTCACATTGCCTGCTGCAGTTAATCTGTCATTCAGTTGCTCTTCCTGCTGTGGCCACCTTTTCACTCAGGTATACAGTCTGCTGCAGCCGCTTAATCCTGCAGTCATGCTGCCTGCTTCAGCTACCTTGTCATGCAGTCACACTGCTTTCTGCAGCCATTTTATTATTCAGGCATACTGTCTGCTGCTGGCACTTTGTCAAGCAGTCACAGTTCATTCTGTTACATATTCCTTCTAATTGTTTACTGACTCCATCTTCCTGCCATTGAAATAAAGCCTTGCTTCTTTTACATTAATGATATTGCTCATTCTTTCTCAAGGTCGTCATTTAGACTAGAATTTGCTTTGGCATACAGATTAACATCCGGAGGCGCTTCTTCACTCCAACCTTCCCCTTTAATCCGAGCTTGGGACTGGGGTTGAGTTGAATTGGATTCCTTTTCCAGAAGCTGGATTAGAATTGTTGTTTCACAGCAGTCTCTTTGAGACTAGTTTTTTGGTCTTGGTGCCAACCATAACGCCCCGGTGCCATGCGTGGCACCAGCTCTCTTCTTTGACCTATGCTTGGGACTGGCACTGAGTTTAGCTGGCTTGCTGCATCAAGAGCTAGACTTGGGGGCGCTGTTTATCAATACCCTCTATTGGCATATGAATTTAGAGCCGAATACCATTCCTAACAGCAACTCTCCCCATTAATCCGAGCATAGAGCCGTCATCAAGTTGGGCCGACTGGATTCCCCTGTAGCTGGAGTAAAATACTGCAAAATCAAACTTTAAAAAAATAGGGTAATTGTAAAAAATACTTATTTTTACTTAAGTTTTTGCTCTTTATTTTATTTATTTATTTATTTCATTTATTATTTATTTGTAATTCATTAATTCATTTATTAATTGCTTATTATGGTCCTCAAGTTTTCCCAATTGCTGAGGAAAAATTAATATAAATAATATTAAAGTTTTTCCTAATAAAAGAAATTTTTGTTTTTTTACTTCTTTTATTTTCTCTCGTTCTTTGTGAGAAGGGGGGGGGGTGAAATCTGCAGAACTTCATCTCGTTACTTGTGGAAAGTTTTCTTCCCCAAAAATTCCACGTCTGAAGTTTGGAGATGAAAGTTTTCAGATGAATGCATATTAAATTTTATATTTTTCTAATATTAGCTCTCTCTCTCTCTCTCTCTCTCTCTCTCTCTCTCTCTCTCTCTCTCTCTCTCTCTCTCTCTCTCTCTCTCTCTCTCTCTCTCTCTCTCTCTATCTCTCTCTCTCACACGTTCAAAGAATAAGAAAGTGGATAATTCCTACTCCCATCACCAGGGATTTCCCTTTCAGTCGCCTCCTACGCCCTGCGGGGCATAGGAGGTGACTGAAAGGGAAATTCCTGGTGATGGGGGAGGGAATTATCCACTTTCTTATGCCTTGTACGTGAGAGAGAGAGAGAGAGAGAGAGAGAGAGAGAGAGAGAGAGAGAGAGAGAGAGAGAGAGAGAGAGAGAGAGAGAGAGAGCTAATATTATAAAAATAAGAGAGTGGATAATTCCCTCCCCCATCACCTGGGATTTCCCTTTCAGTCACCTCCTACGCCCTGCAAGGTATACGAGAGTAGATCATTTCAGTCCGCGCTACATGGGAGCACAGTAGCATTAATAATATAACCCTCTATGTACTACTACTACTACTACTACTACTACTACTAATAATAATAATAATAATAATAATAATAATAATAATAATAATAATAATAATAATAATAATAATAATAATAATAATAATAATAATAATAATAATAATAATTAAAAGAGAATTGTTACTATTTATGTTTCTTTTCCTTTCTTTAAAGTAGATAGACTTTTTTTTTTTAAACATTTAATTTTTTAATGGCTTCTTAAAAAGCTACTTTAATTTCTTTCATTAATAGTATTGTTATTGTTTTGTTTTCTCTCTGTGCAAATCTACTCATTTTAATATTATAAAGTTACTTATAATCATACACACACACACACACACGTACACACAGTATATATATATATATATATATATATATATATATATATATATATATATATATATATATATATATATATATACTATATATATATATATATATATATATATATATATATATATATATATATATATATATATATATATATATATATATACCCTCTCTCTCTTTGTTAGTCTGAAATGTCTTCCTTTTTTCTCTAGAGTTGTGGGACAATAATACCGCCTCCGTATTTTCCTAAGTGTCATAAACTTGAATCAATTAGGACGGAGCCTTAGAACTCGAATTAACCTCCATCGTTTCTTCCTTCCATGCAGTCAAGGCATACGAGGGGGATCTAGAGGATAACACTAACTAGAACATTAGCATGGGGGTGCCCTTTAACTTGGCCATCTCTATATACGGGGATATTAGCCTATATATATATATATATATATATATATATATATATATATATATATATATATATATATATATATATATGTATATATGTACATATATATATATATATATATATATATATATATATATATATATATATATATATATATATATATATATATATATCATTTTAACCCCAAACGGGACTTGAACTTAGGACACATAATTACTGTACCAAGGCGCTACCAACTACACCACAAAAGGTCTAAAAGGGAAACAGACCTTACAGCTTTTATCTGCTATATTAGGAATGAACACATTCTATCTGAATGCCACTCTGTTCATATTACAGTTTCCCCCAACCTCACTCGTGGCTTCGTTTTCGCATTTAATTCAACTCCCAATGTCATTCGGGACCAACAATAATAAAAAAAAAAAAGCACATTACCATATGTGAAAACATCAATCATTTTTACCCTGATCGGGACTTGAACCTAGGACATATAATTACTGTACCAATGCGCTACCAACTACACCACAGAAGGTCTAAAGGGGAAACAGACCTTACAGCTTTTATCTGCAATACTAGGAATGAACACATTCTATCTGAATGCAACGCTGTTCTTATTACAATTTCCTCCAGCCCCAATCGTGGCTTCCAGCCTCAATCGTGGCTTCGTTTTCGCATTCAGTTCAACTCCCAATCTCATTCGGGACCAACAATAACCAAATAAGCATATTACCATATGTGAAAACATGAATCATTTTTACCCCGACCGGGACTTGAACGTAGGACACATAGTTACTGTACCAAGGCGCTACTAACTCCACCACAGAAGGTCTAAAGGGGAAACAAACCTTACAGCTTTTATCTGCTATACTAGGCATGAACACATTCAATCTGAATGCCACTCTGCTCATATTACAGTGTCCCCCAACCTCACTCGTGGTTTCGTTTTCGCATTTAATTCAACTACCAATCTCATTCAGGACCAACAATAATCAAATAAGCACATTACGATACGTGAAAACATGACTTATTTTTACCCCGACCGGGACTTGAACCTAGTAAGGTCTGTTTCCCTTTTAGACCTTCTATGGTGTAGTTGGTAGTCCCTTGGATTAGTAATTATGTGTTCTAGGTTCAAGTCCCTGTCGGGGTAAAAATGATTTATGTTTTCACATATGGTAATGTGCTTATTTGGTTATTGTTGGTCCCGAATGAGATTGGGAGTTGAATTAATGCGAAAATGAAGCCACAAGTGAGGTTGGGGAAACTGTAATATGAACAGAGTGGCATTCAGATAGATGATGATAAAAGCTGTAAGGTTTGTTTCCCTTTTAGGTCTTCTTTGGTGTAGTTGGTAGCGCCTTGGCTTAGTAATAATAAGTCCCAGGTTCAAGTCCCGGTCGGGGTAAAAATGATTGAAGTTTTCACATATCGTAATGTGCTTATTTGATTATTGTTGGTTTTAAATGAGATTGGGAGTTGAATTAAATGCGAAAACGAAGCCACGAGTGAGGTTGGGGGAAACTGTAATGTGAACTGAGTGGTATTCAGATAGAATGTGTTCATTCCTAATATAGCAGATTAAACTGTAAGGTTTGTTTCCCTTTTAGACCTTCTGTGGTGTAGTTGGTAGCGCCTTGGTACAGTAATTATGTGTCCTAAGTTCAAGTCCCGGTTGGGGTTAAAATGATATATATATATATATATATATATATATATATATATATATATATATATATATATATATATATATGCATACATACATACATAGGCTAATATCCCTGTATATAGAGGTGGCCAGGTTAAAGCGCACCCCCATGCTAATGTTCTAGTTAGTGTTATCCTCTAGATCCCCCTCGTATGCCTTGACTGCATGGGAGGAAGAAACGATGGAGGTAAATTCGAGTTTCAAGGCTCCGTCCTACTTGATTCAAGTTTATGACACTTAGGAAAATACGGAGGCGGTATTATTGTCCCACAACTCTAGGGAAAAAAGGGAGAAATTTCAGACTAATAAAGAAAGAGAGGAGGACATCTGGGTGGCAAAGGACGCTCAGCACCTCACCAAAAAAAAAAAAAAATTATATATATATATATATATATATATATATATATATATATATATATATATATATATATATATATATATATATATATATATATATATATATATATATATATATATATATATATATATATATATATATATATTATATATATATATATATATATATATATATATATATATATATATATATATATATATATATATATATATATATATTATATATATATATATATATATATATATATATATATATATATATATATATATATATATATATATATATATATATATATATATATATATATTTATATAGCCCTACTGTTGTAGCTTACCAATTAGTGAACGACTATTCCTATACCTGATCAGGATTGTAAAATACTGCAGCAGTTTCATGATTACAGTAAATAACTATTTGCAGATTATCATGAGGGTAATAAACTATTATATGTAGATTTTCAACTGGATGGCTTAATGCCAAGGATTCGCAACCTCTTTGGCTATTAGGACCAAATATGGCACTTTACCTTCGATACCAGGTGTCACAAAGGAGTTTTATGAGGGCCGCATGTGGCCCGCGGTCCGCAGGTTATGCATCCTTTGTATATGCTAGATCAGATTCCATAAGTTCATAACCAACTTGGGTAAACTGAGACTCTCATTGTTTTCCAAATGCAAAAGTAATAAAACCCTTTTTGTTTCAATATAAAAATGAAATGTCTGTTCCGTTATGTAGCATCATGGGTTTACGTCATTATATTTACTTTGCGTGTATTTATATTCACATTCATACATACATATTCAATGGCTGTAGTTCCTTTTGTAAGGGGTTGGCCGAGTCAAAGCATATATGCAATCACCAAAGAGCATGTTCGCCTCATCTCACCCATAAATGGTCAACATAATTTTTCATCACTGCCCCTTTTGGGTCATCAATAGTGTAAGGTATCTATAGAAAAATAATTGAATGTATTAATTAGTTATTTAAATAATTTTATAAATAAAAAATAATCGATAAATAGATAGATTTCTTAAATGAATGAAATTTAATCAAATAATTTTATTCTAGTCTCAGGGGAATGTAATACTGTCTTTAATAATAATACTTTTAAGAGTTCTAACAATTACTTGAATGGAATACCATAAAAAGTTCTACACCATTTAAGTTGTTAAGGGAATTGGAAGGCTGTGAACAACCTTTTTTTTTTCAAGTAAAAGGTAAAACAAGATTAAAACTCCATTTACTTAACCCAAAAGGGACTCACTTTGTGTTTTTTTTTTCTTGTACATTTTACACACCCTAGATTTTGTTCTTTATTGTACTTCTATGAAACAAAGTCAGTCTCTCTCTCTCTCTCTCTCTCTCTCTCTCTCTCTCTCTCTCTCTCTCTCTCTCTCTCTCTCTCTCTCTCTCTCTCTCTCTCTCTCTCTCTCAGTCCTTTGCACCAATTTTATTTGTTATGCCTGTGAAGCATAAAAAGCTTCTCTCTCTCTCTCTCTCTCTCTCTCTCTCTCTCTCTCTCTCTCTCTCTCTCTCTCTCTCTATATATATATATATATATATATATATATATATATATATATATATATATATATATATATATATATATATATATATATATATATATATATATATTCCATTTTCGAACAAAACACACACCAAACAACAATTGTATTTTGCGGTATTTAACGTAATGGTAATACTTAGTCACAGGGTCGAATCTATTATTATTATTATTATTATTATTATTATTATTATTATTATTATTATTATTATTATTATTATTATTATTATTATTATTATTACTCTTATTATTATTATTATTATTATTATTATTATTATTATTATTATTATTATTATTTTCATTATTATTATTATTATTATAAACTTGAGGCCGTCCACCTGCAAAAGTCAGCAAGATAGCCATAATTGTAACAAAGGATAAAGACAAGGGGGCTTTTTCATTTGCACGTTTTCTCTCGGTGTTAATGCTGCAAGAAAAGATAATACATTTGTAGGAGGAGGATTGTCAACACCTTTCCTTTTTATTTTTAATCGCTCTCTGCGTCACTCTTGGAATGCTAGAATCTCTCTCTCTCTCTCTCTCTCTCTCTCTCTCTCTCTCTCTCTCTCTCTCTCTCTCTCTCTCTCTCTCTCTCTCTCCCTCTCTCTCTCTCTCTTTAAAGCTATCTATTTATCTATATATTATATATATTGTTTGTATGTATATATACACACGTGCGCACACACACATATATGTATTTGCATATATGTATATACACTTGTACACATACCCACACGTATGCGCGCGCGCACACACACACACACACACACACACACACACACACATACATACATACATACATATATATATATATATATATATATATATATATATATATATATATATATATATATATATATATATATATATATATACACTTGCTCTTACAACTGCCGTGTATTAAGCGTGGCAGAGTTTATCGTCCGGAGAAATGAAAATGATTGTCGTGAGAAGAGCGAAACGAAGATAAAGAAAAAAAAAGAAGAGATTTTTGGGATTGTATTTGAGTCTTTGCCATTTCATTCTGTTATTTCTTTTTTCTTCATTATAATATATATCTGTTTTTTCTTCTTTTTCTCTTTCCTTCTTTTGTATCTTATTTATCATCATCATAATCATCATCATCATCGCTTTCTTCTTCTCCATCATCATCATCATCATCGTACTAATAATAATTATAACAATAATAATAACTATTATTTTGCATTCATGTCATCCTCTTTTGCAAGAACTCTTAGGGTAGCCACAAGCGTAACAAGAGAGTTTCATCGTTTATTTCTGTAATGTGAATATTACAGATAAAAGTGTAAAAAAATGAGCGATGAAAGAGGGAATTGTAACAATACTTTATATACAGGGTGGCCCAAAAGTAAGCATTGCTGAATCCGCCTTCTTTCTTTTTGCACTCAAATTTTTTGCCAACGTTTTCAAAAAAAGTATAAATAAGAGAAGTATTAAACAATGTATTTTTTTTTATTTGGCCTACTATATATATATATATATATATATATATATATATATATATATATATATATATATATATATATATATATATATATATATATATATATATATATATATATATATATAT
>JAXCGZ010015249.1:110000-112500 GCA_037179515.1 Halocaridina rubra | reverse complement strand
GAAAAATGCACGGCATGCAGCCACATACGCCAACAACACAACATACACGCCTTAAAACCTGTGTGGGAAAGCTCGGAATTGGCAACAGCCTTCCTTGGGGACTCGGTTCTGTTCAGTTAGGCAGCTCAGGGAATAGAGAAGTAGTACGAACTATCTTGGGTAGTTGAACTAGGTACCTTCTGGGTGTTGCCTACTTTGTTTTATATTACTCAAAATGTCACGAATGACATTTTCGTACGTGGGCAAGGAAAATTTTTCCTCAGGTAAAGATTAGAAAACCTATTAAAATAGAACAGGAAAAACTTACGTCTTTCAAGATGTAAACATATAAACAGACAAATAAATAAATAAAATAAATGAATTAATAAATAAATAAATAAATAAATAAATAAGAGAGAAAGAGAGACTGAAACTTCAATATCATAGTTATCAGACATTCGCTTCGTCGACTCTTTGTATATAAGATTTCTTCTGAAACAAGTTTTTGATATCTGGTGGTTGTGAAGGCAACATTTCAGCAATGTCTTCCTGGGCGATAGGAAACTTTCAGAAGACTTCCTTTCTCTCTCTCACACTTTCTCTCACTCTTACCTCAATTTCTCACTTGTTTTTAGGAAGTTTAGACAGTGGTACCTTTCATTTTGCGCGTGCTTATTTTATTGATTTTTTGTTTTGTTTTTTATTTATTTAGTTTTACGAATCAATATTGCAAATAATTTGGACATATAATATTTGTTCGTGATATTCCTATACTGCAATTATTATTATTATTATTATTATTATTATTATTATTATTATTATTATAATTATTATTATTATTATTATTATTATTATTATTATTATTATTATTATTATTATTATTATTATTATTATTATTATTATTACCATTATTATTATTATCATTATTATTATTATTATTATTATTATTATTATTATTATTATTATTATTATTATTATTATTATTATTGTGTTTGTTAACATATTATATTAGAAAATGGTTTATGTTCTGTAACCTTTCATTTTCGCCTGTTTCATTCTTTCTTTATATATTTATTCATTTATATTTGTACTTGTAATTCTTCTTCTTATGGATTCATTTCTTTATATTTTGACATTAATATCGTCCTTTCTAACCTAATTCCCTTTGACCAGTTTTTTTTATAATTTGTATTATTATTTATTTCCTTATCAGTATTGCAAGTGCATTTAGGTATAAAGTATTGTTTGTGAGATAACTGAAAGGAATATTATTTTTTCTTTTTTTTATATTCATGTATGTTTAACATTGGTTGGTATTCAATAACCTTACTGTCCTGTTTCATTATGTAGTTATTTATTATTTTATCAAATTATTATACACACACACACACAAACACACACACACATACATACATACATATATATATATATATATATATATATATATATATATATATATATATATATATATATATATACTCTTATCTAAGAGGCATTTATTATCTTTTTAATATACCCAAATTTTCTTTATTTTTGTCTTTGCTTTTTGTTCCGTTTACAACTTTGATTCTCACACTTGTTCACAGTTTGTTTATTTTTGTTTTGTTTTTCTCAATGTTGCAAACATTATAACTTTATTATAGTTTTTTATATAACTGATTTTTTCCTGTTTGTTTTTTTACTTATATATTGTTTTATTTACAACTTTTTGTCAAACATTGTAACCTTTCTCTATCGTCTCATATAATCAGTTTTTTATTCTAATTTTATTTGTAATTTTTTTCTTAATCAAATTGCAACAGTTTATGTATAATATAACTGTGATGATATTCCTGAAAGTTCAGTATGATGTTCTTTTTAGAGCTTCTTTTTTAATTAATTAATTTATTTATTTATTTTTTTATGATTATGACACCAGGACGAGCCAAAAAAATAATAAAATAAAACAGCCCTTATCGGGCCTGGGCACGAAGAATACATAAAGTAAAGAGAGACAGAGATGGAGAGTGTAATGACTTGTCAGATGTGAAGGGATTATAAAAGATGTGCAATGAATTAATTCCTTCCTTCACTTTTTTATTTCTTTACTTACATATCGGGTTTGTATTCTGTGACCTAACTCTTGTTGTTGTTGTCGTTGTTGTTGTTGTTATGAGTGTCTTGTTACACATCAAGACAAAGGAACTTGTTACATTGCTATCTAATTCATCTTCTTCTTCTTTTATGAATGGACAACCTTTGCTCAAGAATAGTAACCTACTAATACGAACTCCAGTTATTGTTCAAGTTTATCGTCCTACTACTTAGATGTAAATTTCATACGTTACTCCAACTTTCCTCATTAAGTACATCAAACTATTCTCCGACACATTCAATAACTGCCCTTGTCTCCATATAGTTTAATAACTGCCATCTTCGTGTTATGAATATCTCGTTTCCCCAATTGTAATACTCCATTATATAATCTCTCGCGTGCCTCCCCCTGTGATATTTGTTTTCTGTAAAGACGTAATATACGATA
>JAXCGZ010015249.1:35000-97500 GCA_037179515.1 Halocaridina rubra | reverse complement strand
CTCAAAGCAGCTTTAAAAACTTTAACCTCATATGCAAAGGGCTTACTCATGTTATTTATGCAGAATATACTAAACTTATTGACTGTTGCTGTACCATCGATTTCATGCTGTTTAAGTATTGAGTGCATTTTTGCATCATCAGTAAACCATGCACCTAAGTACAGATACTTATTACAATAATCTATTTTTATGTTGTTTATCACTATTGATTCTTTATCTCTGTCTTTTCCATTAACAACAAAATACTTTGTCCTCTTTTCATTAATCACCATACCATAAGCATTACAATAATCTAATAGAGCCTCAAGTTTTGATATACACTTTTCACGAGATGTACTTACAATTACAGTGTCATCCATCATTAAAAGAGTATGTAAATTTCCCCCCCCCCAAAAAAAAAAACCATCAATTCTCACTCTTTAATCATTCTCACCATTTTATCCATATAAATGACAAATAAAATGCAGCTCGTAGGAGCTCCTTGGCGAATACCTATAGATGTTGTTATTATAGCAGATTTTAACACACTTTTTGTACATGAATAAATATTTTGGATAGCTGACAACATAACCCTTCCACATCCCACCGACTTGAGACACTCGATTAATTCATATTTTGGTACCCTGTCGTACGCCTTACTAAAATCCACACAAACTATATACATTTTTTTTGCTTCTTGCTGGTTGTTGAAGACTCACTTTTGGCGACAATTCATGGTTTCGGTAATATAAGTTTTACAGCTGGATGTCTTTCCTACCACCAACCCTCACCATTTGCCCGGGCTTGGAGAGGCCTAAAGTCCAATGGAAGGATAATGTAGCAAATGATATGCGGGATAACGGGCTAAGTTAACGGGATACGCGAGGCAGGAAAAGGTGGAAAAGGCTAGCAAGAAACAGCGACCCCATATAGAAATGGGTTCAAACTGAAGATAAAGTTGAAGACTCACTCTTGGAATAGGATACTTTGGTCTTTATGGAAGAAGTTCTTCCGTACCATCGTCTTTTCATAAGTGAGGTCTTTTCCTGCCGTTGAAAGGTTGGAGTTCGAAATCTTGCATTGCAAATTTACAAGAAGCTTAGCCGGAAATAATTTCTGGCGAAGAAATTCGTTGCTTGTATGGGAGATCTCTACACACTCTTCAAAGGAGATTTTTAAGCCATAGCGTCTTGTGACTTCAGTTACTACTACTACTACCACTACTACTACCATTACTGTTACTTTTACTACTTTCATTACTACTACAAGAAGTACCCACTATACTTCTTATGGATTATATATATTGTATAATTCTTTACCACTTCTACTTCTACTTCTACTGCTGCTGCTGCTGCCACTCATAATCTGTCGACACCGCTTGCTGCTACTACTGCTGCTGATGCTAATGAGAGAGGATGATAATATTTAGTCCGTCAACTACTAAAAGCAAATTTTTTAGAGAATTGTGTGTGTGTATGTTTAATACTGCAGGAGCTGAAGCAGTTGGCAACATGCCTATGATGAATAATGATGAAACTAATATTTTGATATTATGGAGCTTTGAGACGGTGACCAGTCAAGGTCAGGAAATTTACAGTGACTTGAAATATAATTTATATTTTGTTTGTTCTTTGTATTAGTCCTTTTATGCCATAGAATA
This sequence comes from Halocaridina rubra, assembly GCA_037179515.1. Lineage (NCBI taxonomy): Eukaryota > Metazoa > Arthropoda > Malacostraca > Decapoda > Atyidae > Halocaridina > Halocaridina rubra. The sequence continues at coordinate 95,861 of JAXCGZ010015249.1, read as the reverse complement.
TCTTGTGTAACATAACTCCTTATTAAGAATTTATTTTATGACTATATATTTAGTTGTATGTTTATTTATTAGATTAATTATGCACACACACACACACACACACACACACACACACATCGGCCCAGACCCCCAAGGAAAAATAAGATTAAGAAAAAGTAGTACCTTAAGGATAAGGCATAAATAATAGCATAATGAGCAATAGAGAAAAGGGTGTTTTAGCCATGAAATTTCTTTCAGACCTATCCCGTTAAATGAGACCTCTGTTTTTGAGACTGCGTTTTGCATATTTTATATTTTTATATATCTTACTAATTTCTCTTCATTATTATTGAGTTGTATTTTTTTTTAAGTCAGAGAATTTTATATTCATGACCTTTCGTTTGACGAAGTTTATATGTGAAGTGTAATTTTGACCTTTGCTCTATAATCAACAGAATTATATTAGTCTCGATATTGTGAAATCTTATGATTTTTTTTTTCAGATAAAGGTCAGAGATTTTTATTCTGTTACAGTTTCGGATATATATATATATATATATATATATATATATATATATATATATATATATATATATATATATATATATATATATATATATATATATACATATATATATATAAATGCGTGCGTGTGTCTACACATAAACGCACATTTTCGGTTAGCTTGTGAGTGTCGAGTATATTGAAAAAGTTTCTCTCTCTCTCTCTCTCTCTCTCTCTCTCTCTCTCTCTCTCTCTCTCTCTCTCTCTCTCTCTCTCTCTCTCTCTCTCTCTCTCTCTCTCTCTCTCTCTCTCTCTCTCTCTCTCTCACTCTCTTTCACAGTGGAAAATAGAAGCAATATTGCGGAGAATTGGTTCGAATTTCATTTTCAGCCTGTTCCCTTCTTTTTTTTTATTTTTAAGGTACAAGCTAAGAAGAATCTGGTATATTTTAATTGAAATAATTGAGAATAAGAAAAGTAGTGGTTTAAGGGCAAGGCAGAAATGAAAGAATGATAAAGAATAAGAAAAGGACAGGCTGTAGGAATAGCCTCGTCCTCTCCTGGAAAAACTGAAAACCTAGGTGCTTATAAAGTATATTTATCTACTCATCTTCAGGTGTAATTATCTTAAGATGGCCAGTATTATTCTGGTTATCTTTATAAAATAAAATAAATTATTCTTCCATGTTTTCTTGTTCCGTATAGTAAGCTCTTGACTCCTTCGAAGCAGAGATTGAGAAAATAATTGATAATTGAGAAAAAATTACCTTGCTTAGTTCTTAAATAATTGTGTTGATGTTGCAAAAGGCATATTCCATAAGTCAGCATGGTTAGACGGAAATGTTGCTTGGAATTTTAAAGATCTTTTACTTATTCACAATTTTCAAGGTTGTCCATATTTATCAAAGACTCCAAGAGCACTGAATATTAGATTAGTTTTTAAAGACGAAGATGCCTCCTGGAATATATTGATTAGGAATAGTCCAGTTTCCAGTTCTGACATTATTCTTATGATACCATTTTGAGTTTATGATAAGCACCGTGTTGGTCACCTTTGCAGATCTTCAGATTTTCGTGTCAGTCGGCATAAATATAACGTTCCAAATTGTCACTCTTCCAGTGCCATGCTCCAGTTTTACTCTAATGGTGCTCATCATAGCGACTGGAGCAGTGCTTCTGTCTTATTACGGAATGGTGCCATTATCACTAGAAACATCTTGTTGTCTACATATATGAACTAAAACGAACATAAATAATATATATAATTCGAATCATGGTTTGTATGGCACTGATCCTATAAAAATCAGGTATGGTTTATTCCAGTTTCAAATATGTAATTTTTGAAATGACGTAGTAGTTTTTTAATGGTCAAAATTAATCTAATTTTTATATGTCAACATTTTCTTGGCATCATTGATACTGTTGTGTTTTTGCTGTTGTTGTTATTATGTTCGTTTTCATTATTATTTTTGTAAAATATCGCTGGTACATACTTAAATTGATAAGTAAACAGATAAATAATAAATAAATGAATATAGAAATTTCATCAGTTTTTCCACCATTAGCAAAAAGAGACTAAAAAATTGCGAGAAAAATGGAATTTTCCTGCTCTCCCCCCCCCCCACAAGTTCTTTATATCCTAAAAATCTTTTCTCAGAATCCATTCGAAAGGAGAAAATCATTCCCAGAACCAGAATCTATTTTCTCAAAAAGAAAGCTTTATTTCATTCTCAGAATTCATGCACGGAGGCCACAACTGTAACAAAAAGAATTTTGATTACATTACCTGAATTTACCCTGCCTATGAGCGCATCTTCTGCTACTTCTTTGATCGTTTGGCTACTTTCAGGCAAATCCACTAGGGCATAGTGGGTTTGGCTAAGATTAGCATGCAAACCACCTTTGGGAATTGAATTCTGGACCTTCTTTGTGGATGCTAGGCACTGTATTCACTTGGTACTATATGGTTGTGACCTATATTACGATTAAAATTAAATACTTACTACGATTTATTTATATTTTTTTAAATATATCATGGTCACAGTTCCTTTTGCAAAGAGGATGGCCGAGTCAAAGAACGCACATTCACCAGTAGTCAAACATACCTCGCTTACTCCTCTTAGATCTTAGAGAATAGAGGGTTGCCACAGTTCCCGTCCATGATCCTGCTTGGTTCACCCACAGGTTGGATTTCTTGACCCCAGATAATTGAATATTATTTCTCCATATACAGTAATTTCTGCATTAGAGAGAATACAAGTTCTTCCCTATCAGTATTTTTTCACATGTTCTTTTGGGGTCGTTATATCTCACTAGCTTCTTGGAGACTTAAGGGCGGTTTACACGGTCAAACGGTTCGTCGAACGCGGTTCAACAGACAAGTGTTTGAAATGATGTTCTAACTGTGAACAGGGTATTTGGTTGTCGAACACGTTTGTCGAACGTGTTCGACAACCAAATATCCCGTTCACACGTTCGAACATCACTTCAAACACTGTCTGTCGAACCGCGTTCGACGAACCGTTTGACCGTGTAAACCGCCCTTTACATTTGTACTTGGCTAATTGACTTATGGCAGGATGCCCTTCCATAAACAAACCCTCTCTAGTGTACTACAGTATTATGGGAAGAATCAGAAAATAAGAAGTGTATAGTGCCTTTACTTTCTATTCCTAATACGTGTCATTTGGAGAGAGAGAGAGAGAGAGAGAGAGAGAGAGAGAGAGAGAGAGAGAGAGAGAGAGAGAGAGAGAGAGAGAGAGAGAGAGAGAGAGAGAGAGAGAGAGAGAGAGAGAGAGAGAGAGAGAGAGAGAGAGAGAGAGAGATCCTGACTGATTATGGTAATCTAATGTAAATCCTATTTGTACTTCCATTAGTGTACTTGCATTTTTTTTACCTAACTTTTTCGTCATTATCTTAACAGTATATCAAAATTACCTCTGTCCATTATTCATGTTTGTTGTTCAGCTATTCCTTCACATCTTGCATTTCCGAGAATTGCCTTTTGTATCATGATACCTGTGATCACTTCATCTACTCTTTTTGTATCCATAATTTACTCACCTTTTTTGTTTTGCTTTTAATGCTGAGAAAGATTTATTCATTTTTTGCTTATATGACACTTTAATGAAAATATATTTTATTCATAATCCATTCCCATATACTTATTCTGCCACTGATTTTTTTTTTTTTTTTTTTACCCTCTTCGAATCCATCTCATGTCTTTCCTTTGACCTACCACTTTGCATTTTTTCCTTCCTTATCTTCCCTGTGTACTTTATGTACCAGAATTTCTTAGTGGAATATTTTTTGTTTATTTGTTTGTTTGACTGTGCTAAGAAAAGTATGACTCTGCTCCAAAGATTAGCTCTGGACGAGCTGGATTTATTCTTAATATTATCGTGTGACAAGACATATTGTCCTAGTTAAAAAAAGATCCCATGATTAGCTCTGGGCTGGTTGCATATGTACTGCTTGATCTCTTTTTTACTCCCCAGATAATCTTTAGTTTTGTGAAGTATGTTATCAGTGGCGTTGTCTTATAACTGCTCCCCCCCCCCCATTATCTTTGCCAGTATAAGATTTAGGCTACTCTAGAGTTTAACCCGAGGCTGGATAGATGCTTTTTTTTTTTAGCATTGCAATAGCTTATAATTATCCCTTATTTACTTTTGTTAATGATAACTTAACTCAACTCCAGAGATTAGCTCTGGGCTGGACAGGTATTGTTTCAACTTGGTTTTGTCATATGACCTGCCATGTTTTGCCTGGCTTTGCCAGATATACCAGTCGCCTGGTGTTATCTCGCAATCCTATCCTAGTTAAAGTCTTCCCTGATCAAAGACTGACTCTTTTCTAGGATTAACTCTGGGTTGGCCACATATATTATCATTGAGGCTTAATTTACTTGTTTATTAATTGTCTTTTGCTATCAAAAGCTCAACTTTGCCTCAAGATTAACTATTGATTAGACTATATACTATTACATTTGTTTTGGCTGCAAGAGCGCTGCTCCACAAGAGATAGATTTAACTCTCATATTTCGTAGTAACTGATTCAGCTAAAACATAATTTCCTTTGGGCAATCATGCACTTCAGACTTATTCTTAAACAGCTTATCATTCAGCACAAATTTGATGATGTAAAGAGGTGCCTTCACCTTAATCCCAATTTTTCACCTGAAGCTTAATGGATGTGACACGTGTTTTAGCATAGTGGGAAAAGCTCTCTCAGCACTATCTAGAAGTTATTGTTCCCATGACTTCTCCCCTAAAAACAATAAAAAAAGCAAGAAAAATGGCTAAGACATGGCTTACTATACTTATTCTGGCAGTCAGGGGCTGAGATCCCTCAACAGCTCTGACTGTAGTGATACTTGGATGCATTTTAATCACATTTATAAAGTAGCTCCTTATTACATACAAAACATGGTTTACTATTTTTTTTCCAAAATGTGGTATATCATTTAAAAGCAGTAAATGTTGTCTTTAATTTATTAGAAATGTTTTTAATGTAGACTACAGCATGTAATCTATCATTATTTGCTCTATATCATGTATGAAGAGAATTCAGATCCATTTGATTGCTAAATATCATCACAGTGATTCCTCTGCTTTGATCTAGTGAATCCTTTTCAAAATTACATGTATCTAGCTCTTTGCTATCAGATGAAATCAAATTCCTCGTTGTAGATATCCAACCGGGAGGGTGGATGGACCATGATGGGCCAGTAGGATGAAATTAACAGATTTATATTATATTTAATTTTAATATATTTTACTAAAATGTATGTTTTGTGAATCATATGACAAGCGCACAAGATTAATTATATTTTTTCATTTGTATCTATATACTCGAGCCCTCTTTCTCCTTATAAGGGAAGTGGCTGAGTCAAGGCAAAATTACTCAGACTCTTTGGGAAGAGAAAATGCAGAGGAGGGGATTCCCAATCCCCACGCTTCGCCCTATTTAGTAGACTCTTACGACATGCAGGAGAACACGGAGAAAGTATGCTAGCTCCTCTCAGTATTATAGCTGTACTTTACTACTACGAGATTATACTGTTTACATAGGCCATAATCCTCCTCGTAAGGGGGCTGGCCGAATAAAAGCAAAAACCTTGACTGTTTGCAGGAGGAACATGTGTGAAGGGGTGTTCCTCCCCTTACTCCTTCCATATAGTCGACTTTTACCACACGCAGGGGAGAACAGAGGCGGTGTTCTTGTTCTTCACTCCAGGGGATGAAGATATCTTGAAGAGTAAGAGATATAATGAACCAAAGGAGACAGAGGTGCTAACCTAACAATCTATCATAACCTAACTTAACCTATTCTAACCTAACATGATCTGAGCCATCTTCAATATTTAGTTATACGCTATTCAAATAGTGGAACCCAGTTTTAATTAGGGATTAATTTTGAATAATATTCCATTATTAATGCATTTAAGAGAGTTTATTAATGATATGCGGGATAATTGGCTTAGGGAACAGGATGTACGAGAGAGATGGTGGAAAAGGCTAGCAAGAAACAACAACCCCATATAAAAATGGTTAAAGCTGAAGACAAAATAGGTTAATAAACCCAGAGGAATTATGGCAGCTAAATTTTTTATATTTTTCAACAGCGACCAGTCCTGTGTGAATTGCTTGGACAAAGGGCAGTTTAATTGCTCTCTGACCTGATTTAACATTTAACACATCTACCACCTTGTAGGCGCTTTAGCATATCATTCGAGGTCATACCCTGCGGCAAGTGGAAGTAGCTATCATGGTCACAGGCCTTTTCAAATCCAATTTTGTGGTGAAATTCTCTGCTTTTAGGATTTTCGTCAGAGATAATGACGAAAAAGGGTATTCCAGCGGCCTTCAGCCTCTCCGACATGGCCCAATAAGCAAACTGGGCCAGACCTTGGCCCCTAAACTCAGGTACAGTGAACAAGTTTCCTGAAAACCCATATTTGTTCATCATGACCCATGACACTAAGGATCCATTAGGGTTTACTTGGTCATGGTTTTGGTTTTCTTGATCACCGTATATGCCAACGGAAGGTAGGTGGGTAATGCAGGCCGATACGCCATCCTTCGTCTCAGAGAAATTGCAACCTCCGTTGTCGTATACGGCAGTGACGGCGTTAGCGTGCAAGGGCTTTTCGGTAAAGCCGGAGACTCTGAAAGCGAAATGGGATCAACTGAAGAATCTCCCCCATACCCCAACCCAAGGGGGAGATTCTTCAGTTGATCTGAGGCGCGATTACAAACCAAATTGTCAAACGAGTTATGGGAAGGAATTGAACTCAAAGACAACTACATTATTCAGATTAGGTTAGGTTAGGTTATCCAACTGGATAGGTCACAGAATTATGGATTCACTCAAGTTAAGGTCAATATTGGTCGGCATTACAAAGGCAGAATTGTATATATAAGCTAACATTTGAGCCCTTACAATCATTAGCGAGACCAACCTAACCTAACCTAACGTAATCTGAATAATGTTGTTGTCTTTGAGTTCAGTTGGGGAAAATTGTTACGCCGGGCACTCTATGGGGGGAGATTCTTCAGTTGATCTCAGTTTGGGGAGGAGATCCTTCAGTTGTGTACTCTAGGGGGAGATTCTTCAGTTGATCCATGAAATGACATATTTATTGCCATTATTATTATCCCGAGGGAGAGGGTGCTAGAATATTTCCTCCGTGTTCCCCTGCGTGTCGTAAGAGTCGACTACAAAATAAAGTCAGAATATTTTACCTCGGTTCAGCTACTCCCCTTATAAGGGAAAAAATGGCTCATGTATATAGATTATTATTATTATCATTATAATTATTATTCTTATTATTATTATTATTATTATTATTATTATTATTATTGTTATTATTAGTATTATTGATTATTAATATTATTATTATTATTATTATTATTATTATAATTATTATTATTATTATTATAATTATTATTATTATTAATTTATTGCTGTTGCTGTTGTTCTTATAATAATTATTATTATTATTATTTTTATTATTATTATTATTATTATTATTATTAGTAGTAGTAGTAGTAGTAGTAGTAGTAGTAGTAGTAGTAGTAGTAGTAGTAGTAGTAATAGTAGTAGTAGTGTTATTATTGTTATTTGCCACTTCTTGAAATTTCCATAAAATCAAACTTAGAAATAGAAGCATTTATTACCAATTTACTCTGAAACCATCTACAGTTATCGCTACTTCATGCTGATTATATAACTTACTTGTAATTTTTGGCCGAACCTTCACGAAACTTCAAGGAGCTGGCATGAATGCACTTATCTCGCCACATTCTGCTGCCTCCTAAGTTTTCACGTCTGAGAATTTCATCCAGCTGAAAATTGCAATTGCGCTGATGAGAGGGCTTTCCAAATTCATTATTTCATATTATGGTTATATGTGCATAGAATCAAGTAAGCATGGTTTTGCCCATTGTTCACTAGTAGAGATAATCCCTCTCGGTGTCCACTAATAAAGATATAATACCTCTCAGTGTCTACTAGTAGAGATAATCCCTCTCAGTATCTACTAGTAGAGATAATCCCTCTCAGTGTCCAATACTAAAGATAATCCCTCTCAGTGTCCAATACTAAAGATAATCCCTGTCAGTATCCACTAGTAGAGAACATCTCTCTCAGTGGCCACAAGTACAGATATTCCCTCTTAGTGTCCACTAGTAGAGATAATCCCTCTCAGTGTCCACTAGGAGAGATAATCCCTCTCAGTTTCCAATACTAAAGATAATCCCTTTCAGTGTCCACTAGTAGAGATAAACCCTCTCAGTGTCCACTAGAAGAGATAAACCCTCTCAGTGTCCACTAGTAGAGATAATCCTCTCAGTGTCCACTAGTAGAGATAATCCCACTCAGTGCCCACTAGTAGAGATGATACCTCTCACTGTTTACTAGTCATGGTAATTCCTGCCAATATCCTCCAGTGGAGATAATCCCTCCAGTGTTCGCAAGTAGAGATCATCCCTTTTGGTGTTCAGTAGTAATGGTATCCCTCCCAATTTACACTGGTAAAGATAATTTCTCTCGGTGTTCGCTAATAAAGATAATCACTCTCAGTCTTCATTAAATATAATCTCTCAATGTCCATTAGAAAAGATAACTCCTCTCAGTCTTCACTTGTAAAAGTAATCTCTCTCTGTGTCCATTGGTGGAGATAATCTCTCTCATGGTCCACTAGTATAGATAATCTCTCAGTGTTCACTAGCAGAGATAATCCCTCTCAGTGTCCACCAGCAGAGATAATCCCTCTCAGTGTTCACTTGTAAAGGTAATCCCTCCCAAGAACCAATAGAATTTATAATACTTTCCTCACATGTAAAGATAATACCTCCCTGTATTCACTTGTTAAGATAATTCTTCTTATAGCCAATCATAATTTTATTTCTTAATTTAAACATTTTGTATATTAGCCAAACTTAACCTGATATCGAACTTAACATAAATGACCAGGTAAAGGTGTGATCCTCCTTTTTATGTTAGGATGACTTATCCTGACTTGATTTATTGCTTATATGAGACTATAATTATTACTTTACTTAGTTGAGACACCCTATTCTAGAATCTTGTTTGCCTTTCCTTTTTCTCTAGAAAAATATTAATATTCTTAATTTTGCTTCTTATACTTGCTTGGATATTATACAGGATAGTTGAAACACCTATTCTAGATTCTTGTGTACCGTTCTTTGTGACTGTAAAAACAGTAGTATGTGTTTCAAGTTATAAACAATGATATCTATGGTTGTTTGCAGTACTGCACTGAATGATCTTTTGGTTGGTGTTGCTGTTCCCTAAACTATCTGGCCAAACAGCCCCATATTTAAAAAAAAAAGCATGGGCTGGTTGTGGCATTTTGGCCTCTACTTGCTGCTCCTCTTCTTAAGGTTGCTTGGCGTCCTTTTCTGATTTGCAGCTCTGGAGGGTATACCCACAACACAGACTCTACCACTCCAGGTCCTGATCTTTTGGTTAGTTAGGACACTTTTTATCAGTCGAAATAAACTTCTATTGGACATGAAGTCACACTTACCTTCTTCATAAGCAGTTCTGGAATGAAATTGAAGTAAACAGGTTTTTCCCAATCCCATGATGGAATGGAAGACAGTAGATGAGCAACTGCGCCATCACTTTCTATATTTGGGTCCCAGAATAACGATAGACTCTGAATTTTGTCCTGTGGAATATTGGTTAGGAAAATATAAGAATAGATTGAATATGTCCTTTATCGCTCTTGTGATTTCTTATGTACTTATGTCCAATTTAGGGTGTGTCAGATATGATTTATGCTATTCTCAGTCCTGGCAAATCCTTCTGAAAGATGTCACCACTGTGATCCTCAGACCACATATTTCCTGCAAAGACTGTCAAATATCGCCCAAGTGAGCTTCATTCCAGATTGTGTGTAAGCTGTCGCCCTTGTGGATCTCAGTCCAGAGGACTGTATGCCATTCATGTGAGTCTCGGTCAAGAGGACATGTAAAGTCTTGCTCTAAATGTATCTCAGCCCAGAAACTATGAAAACTGTCCAGAGGATATATCACTCGTCACTCTTGTCATTCTCGTCCGTGTCCCCAGACCTCGCATTCCAGTCCAGACTTATCGCTTTTCGTAAATCTTAATTTAGTAATACCTTGCAGAGAATCTGTCACGTATGTTGTGTTTCACCAGTTATTTCTTGAAGAGAAAATTTGTCAACAGTCCCTCTTACGAGGTGCACTTAAGTGTTTCTTACATAGGATATGTCGACTCCCACTTATGTGATTAAAATTTGAGCTATCTCATAAGAATATGTCTAATAGCACTCTCGTGATCTTGTGTACAGCTTTTTCTACTTTTGGAAATGTGTCAATTAAGTAACTCATGACCCTTTGCTCAGTTCTTTCTAATAGAGAATATCTCAGATATCACTTAGGTGAATTTTAAATCAGTTATGTCTTACAGAATATATGTCTACTGTCATTCTCTTTTCTCCAGTTCAGTCGTTAATAACATAGAACATATCGGCTATAATTTTGTGATTCCTCAGTGTTATTGTTTCTTACAGGCATTATGCCAGCCATTAAGTCATTACTGATGTCGTCTTTGGTCCAGTTATTATTACCAGAGAATAAGTCTGCGCTATTGCTTAGTGATTCTCAGTCAAGTAAAGTTTACACAAAAAAATATTCCATTTATCACTATTATGATCCTTAGGCCATAGGCCAATCTGAATAGGTTCTCATCCAGCTCAGAGGGTAGAGCGCATAATTGATAAATGTTACTATTGTGGCTGGATATAAAAACTCACAAGAAATCAACAAACAAAAGCATTATGCTTAGAAAAGTTTATATATAAACATGTACCATGCACTCTGGGGTATGTTTAGATTAATCTCAGAAAAAAATGTACTCTGGATACTCTTGTAATTGTTGTCAAGACTTATAGTAGATATAGTTACTACCATGGTCCATTTACTTACGGACGAGCAAGCTTTGGTCACTACAACCAAAGTCGAAGAACTGGTTCCTCGGGGAATGTAAATATTCGAACGGAGATGTGGATTATCGCCGAAGCGGTATGTGATGTCGACAAATCCCCTCACCTGTTTTGGTAAAAAATTTTAATAAGTACATACATATACAATGGCCACAATCTCTTGTGAGGGGATGGCCGAGTCAAGGCACGTAGCCATTCAGCAGGAACCCACTTCACCCCATCTCTGGAATCTTACCTCCATGGGGATGAAGGGCTCACCACAATTCCCTCCAACCTCCTAATCATACTGCTTGGTCAGCTTCAGTGTTAATGGACAAAGTTCTTCCGCCGTAGGATCCTGGTTTCTCCATTAGGTTTCGTTTCGTAGTAACTTATCCCCCCCACCAGTCCTACATTGCAACACAAAGAAAGTGTAGTGTTATGGCTTAAGGGATACTAAGTGTCACAGTCTTCTCTACTTGTTAGCGACGTCATATGAAATATTGGTACATCTTCAATTCCTATGCATTTCTTCAAATCCAGTAATTCCTCGTTTTGTAAACGACTAGATATTTAACGTATATTCAGTCAGCAATTAGTTTATAGCTAACCATTATGTTAACATAAACCCCAGGAAGGATATATTTCTTACCCAGTTCCATGCTTTGGCATGTCTGATAGCTCACATTGTGCTCACATACAAAACCATACTGAGAATTTTTGCAGTGCTAAATTAAGTTATTTGTTATGTTTTGCCCTCTACAAGGCTTGTTTTGAAACTTTTTCTGAGTAAAACTTCAAATATATCTGTCAAATCAGTATTGCGATTATTTTTTGTAAGAAATATAATAAACTTACCAGAGCTGAATCAGGTAGATAGTCATTTAGCTTCTCTCTGAGAACCGGCCAATTCTTCGCCATGCACAGCCTTAAGTGTGGTAGTATCCATATTATGATGTTCAGCTACCTACAGTAAGACGAATTTAACAAGTTTACTAACAGAATTATTTTTTTTTTTACACAGTTTCATGCTCATACACTGCGGTCCATGAAGGCATAGTTGTTGAGAGTCGATTGTGTCCTGTTTTATGCAGCTGTTTATGTGATGGTTCTGGATAAAAGGGAAAAGAAATTGCTCTGGGGTCAAGGACTTTCGTGTATGTGGCTCTGGTGAGTGATGGCTCCAAGTGGATCAGGGCAATCGTGATGGTGGCTCTGGGGATTTTTGCAGCCATATTGTTGATTGTTGTTGTTGTCGTCGTTGTTGTTGTTGTTGTTGTTGTTCGTATTGTTATTATTCTTATTATTATTGTTATTATTATTATTATTATTATTATTATTCTATTATTATTATTATTATTATTATTATTATTATTATTATTATTATTATTATTATTATTATTATTATTATTATTATTTATAAAAAGCCTTCAGCACTGTATGAATCAGAAACTTGGAATACAAGAGACGATGAAAAGAACAAGTTGTAGCATGAATGATACATACATTCTCTTTAGCCTTTGCTCGTATGTATCTTAATCTATGCTGATCCAACTTGCAATCCTTCAGATACGTCAAGAGCTTAATCTAGTTCGTCTTTGTGCCTCATTTATCATCATTTATGCAATCACATAATATTACCTTTCTCCTTTCGACAAAAAAGTCATTATTATTATTATTATTATTATTATTATTATTATTATTATTATTATTATTATTATTATTATTATTATTATTATTAATTGTTAAGATAGTGTATATTTTCTGGTCCTTCTAAATACCTACTGACTCACCAATTCAGCATTTGATTTAATATTACAATTTTTGTACTTCCCAAAGCGGTGTTCATCTGCTGATCCTTCTATATATCTACCGCTTCACACTTATCTTGCTGCCGTGTTTCTCCTTCTTACTAAATGTTAAACATTTTTACATAAATAAAATACTGTGTTTAGCTACTGAACATTGTCAGAATGAACGACTTTGCCAGATATTGCGCGCGCTTTGTTCTTCTGTTTATACATTGGTCGTCTGCTAAACATTTTCAAAATGAAGCAAATATTTAGAAGTTTAATTCAGCTTCTAGAAAACTGTCATTAACAACTCGTATCATGTTAATTCCTAATGATAAATCCTGTTACTTACCCTAACTAAATCTTGTGTGAGAATGAGTGAGAGAGAGAGAGAAGCGATGTTATTCTCTCTCTGAAAGTCCAACGACACTGAGGAGGTGGGTGGTGGTGGTGGTTTCAAGGCCTTAATCATCTAGTAGCTTAAGAAGAGATTACCAGAAGATTTAAATGTAATTTTTTTTTGTAAATTTATTAATTTATTTATTTTTATTGAATCAGTCGTATATTTGATTATTTATTTATATATTTATTCATTTTTTTTATTTATTTGTTATTATACTTATTATATAATTAACCATTTATATTTTTTACTTATTAGGCATTGTATCTATTTGCAAAACAAAATTATTTCAGTCATTTAAATAATACCAATGAATAAAATAAGATTAAATAAATATTATTCAATTTACATTGGCTCTTACCATATAACATTAAATGATACATAGATTATATATATATATATATATATATATATATATATATATATATATATATATATATATATATATATATATATATATACGCATTTACACACACACGTGGTGTCCAGAAAGTTTTGCACCCCTTTAAAATTATACTCATTACCACATTTTATAAAACTATGAAATTATAAAGAGGATATTAAAGCTGAAGGCTCAGTGAATACATAAATACTTTTTTTTTATCATGGATCAACCAAGTTGTTCTCCCGCGGTAGCTAATGTTCCATCAACGACCCCGGAGGAATGTCAGTCAAGAAAACAATTTTCCTGACCTGGCAGAAGGACACTTTGAAAACAAAGATTGAGCCAAGCTGGTTGACCTAACTATGTCAGCAGTCCTACTCCTGGTGCCACACCTCCTGAGTGGAAGAATGCCATACAAAATTATATATCTCCATGGGCTTAAACATAATACTGACACTTAACAGCCCCTAATTGGCTTCGAACCAGCAAAACTTGACAATACATTTGTGTATCTGGCACTGTTGACTGTATCAGTGAAGGTGTGAATGAAGTAGGAAATTTTATTAACTGCTAAAGCAGGAAATGAAAATATATTGTAATTTTACCTGTTTTGTTGTGGTTGTCACGAAAGGAATTTAGTATCGACCCCAGAAGGTCATAGGGTAACTTTTCAAGGTGTCAGATTTCTAAATTTTCTCGTCCTTTTTCAAAATGACCCTCACAGTAATACAAATGTATTAGAATAATAATAATAATAATAATAATAATAATAATAATAATAATAATAATAATAATAATAATAATAATAATAATAATAATAATAATAATAATAATAATATTTATAATAATAATAATAATAATAATAATAATAATAATAATAATAATAATAATAATAATAATAATAATAATAATAATAATAACAATAACAATAATAATAATAACAATAACAAGATCAAGAACAAGAACAAGAAGAATAATAATAATAATAATAATAATAATAATAATAATAAGAAGAAGAAGAAGAAGAAGAAGTAGAAGAAGAAGAAATGAGAGAGGAAGAAACATAAAGATTGAAAGAAAAGAAGCAGTATAAGAAAGAAGAGGAGGAGAAAGAAGATACAGAAATATTGCTACTTAATAGTAACAGCTTCTCATCTTTTACCATAACAAAATATAATGCTTAGTGAAGATATGATAAGTTATCAGGACATTCCGTATATATTTATTTTTCTCCCAACTTCCTTATCAGTATACTTAATTCTTCTCTTCATACCCACTGGCAGTCTCTCACGTACTGTCAAAATCTTAATGAACAGACACTCAAAAAAGTTATTGGGCCTTTGCCATCCCCTTACCTTAAGAATATAATAACACAATAGTTGAAGCTCTGGTTCTTAGCTACATATCATATTGTTCAGTGATATGGAGCGGTTGTAATGAGTCTATAAAGCAAGCTTACAAATGTTGCTGCAAAAGTCGCTTATGGTCATAGCAGAGTTTGAACAGGGCAACACCATCATTTATAACGGAGCTAAATTTGCTCAAGACAATTGCCCGATTTCTTAAACAGTGTAAACCTAGGATACCATGTTGTTAGTTAGCTAGACACACACAAATGGATTTCATAAACGCCTCTGACGCGGTTCTGTGTATGGCTAGGATCCCGTACGGGATCCTAGCCATACACAGAACCGCGTCAGAGGCGTTTATGAAATCCATTTGTGTGTGTCTAGCTAACTAACAATATGGTATCCTAGGTTTACACTGTTTAAGAGATCGGGCCAAAAACCAAATTATATGACGTGGTGATATCAGTGTACAAGTTAATTAAAGGTACTATGCCAGACTAGGTTATGTATACTAACATAGTTACCTGTTCTGTAAAAAGAAATATTTGGCTATTCCAAAAAGTTGTGACTCCAAAAGGAGCAAAAATAGTCGACAGAACCGTATATGTCAAGGTTCCCAACCTTTGGAACACACTGTCAGAGCACATGTGCCAGTAATTAAAAAGAAATTGAGAGCATATTTTTCAGTGACTGTATGGATAGAATATTCTTGTAGAAAAAATTGTTTTCCAGTCATTTGTTATCAGCAAGTAAAAAATATATGAAAGTCCTAGAATTACTTGGGGGCATTTTACAATAAATCATGTTCTATGTAAATACTCACAATTCCTACAGATTAACAGTTTTAAGTTTATATGTGGATTGTCTAGTGTCTAGAGCCTACTGGCCTGAAAGGGTTGAGATGGGAGCCGCCCACACGAATTTTTTGTGAGTGACTGTACCTTGTGACGTAACTCTTGTTGACTCCTTATGAACTTTTGGCTGTCACTTCATCTTTTGATATATTTTCAGAGAATTATGTTTGTCTCCTCCCACTGAACCGTGTAATATTGCATTCTCTCTCTCTCTCTCTCTCTCTCTCTCTCTCTCTCTCTCTCTCTCCTCTCTCTCCTCTCTCTCTCTCTCTCTCTCCTCTCTCTCTCTCTCTCCTCTCGTAATGTTTTATGCCAAAATAATGATTGTATTTTGATGTTCACTCAACTAATGTAACTGAACAGAAGATGTAGTATTTAATTTATTTAAATCTACTCCTCTATAGGTGGGTTCTCTCTAGTTGATGTTTTGAGTGGCCGATGCCTCCCATACTTCACTCTCTCTCTTTACTACTCTGCATTTTCCTCATATTATTATTATTATTTTTTATTGCGTTCTCCCTGTTTTAATAGTCGTGTAAATGGGGAGGAAAGCGATAGAACATGAAGACCCCTTTTTTGTGTATTCATCCAGTACATCATCAAGGTAATTCTGTCTGGAAAATTCCCGTCAGAACCCTAGTCTTTGGGTCTCTGAATGTGTGTGTTTGTGGAACGAACGAGATAAAATGTGCTTAAGAGAAGGGAAATGGATGTATTAATATTTAGTGCAACAAAATTGAGAAGGAGGGAAGGATGTGTTTTCTGTAGCATGGGGTGTGTGCTTGACTTAGCCACCTGCTTGCGAGGAGAATTATCACCCTTGTATATAGATTATACTAACCAATCATCTGCCTGCATGTAAAGGAGGTATGAAGCCTTACCAGTGTAATGAATGCCAAACCGAGTTAATTGTTTGTGGCAGCTGAGAGAAATCTTATCAAAGCAGCCCATTTGCTTATTTCAAGGCTCGACAATTCACTTAAGTCTCTAAGGATATTCTTAAGGAAAATAGTGAATGAATCTTGTTTTATATATAAATATATATATATATATATATATATATATATATATATATATATATATATATATATATATATATATATATATATAATATATATATATATATATATATATATATATATATATATATATATATATGCATATATGCGCATTTACTCACATATACACACACGTGGTGTCCAGAAAGTTTTGCCCGCTTTAAAATTATACTCATTACCACATATTATAAAACTATGAAATTATAAAGTGGAGCGAAAATCGAGTGAACGGTCAAAGCCACTTATGTTTGTGTGTGTGATTACCTAATTGTGATTACCTAATTGTGTTTACGGGAAAGAGCCCAAAGCTCGTATCTTCCCGTCTCCTGATCGGTGTTTGTGTGTAAGTACAGTTCCCTCTTTCTCAATATTTAGTTTATAAGTCCATTAATATATGATATATTACATCATTCGGTTTTACGTCACGAACTTCCTTTAATACCAAGGGCTTTGACGGATCCTTCTTTTAAAGGACTTTGCTTTATATTTACTCAGAAATCCGTGTTGGCATATGCACTTTCACTTAAGCTTTCGTCATAACAAGAGCATCAGTCACCTTTTACATGTACTCAATTATGTAGCTAAGTTTGAAGGAGCAGTGACTGGGGATATCTGTTAACACTGTTCACTGATATCGTATTTTGATCTCTTAAATATATCTTCTTTTCTCTAATTTAGTAAATTAAAAACATAATGATTTGTTGACAAAAATGTTAAAAAGTATTTCTGGAATTAGTATAAGCCGACAGAGCGGAGTTTCAGACTGAAATTTAATCTGTTGAATATAATTGTTTTTTTTTTCTCTCTCTTCTCAATAGTTTTCACATTAATCATGTAACTTTCCACGAACATTCTGTGCATGTAGAAATTCGTGGAACTGCCAATATAAAGTTTTGAATTCCAAATAAAAGCAGTTGTGTCACTGAGGTAAGTAAATATGAGTTTGGATATATAGATCTCTGTATGTCCATATTCAGTGGTCATAATCCTCCTTTTTAGGGGATGGGTCGAGTCAAGCACACACTCATTCACCAAAGAGCCAGTTCACATCATTTTAAGTCCTATGTAGTAAAACTTCTCTCCTGGATTATTTTTTTTTTTTTTTACAAAAACGACAATCTAGAGGATTTACGTTAATGTGAATAATTTGATTTTTATTATAGTTTAATTTTCACAATTATTTGTCATCAGTTTTCGGAATTATTTTGTTTATATATCAAATTTTCTTTTTTTAGGTGCTGATCTATTAGCACCAAAATTGTTTTTGATATATCGAAAACTGATCAAGTCTGGATGTTTTACCTCTTGTTGGAGGTTTGTTAATGGGAGTGATCTCTTCCAAAGTCTTTCTGAGAGTCCATCAGCCACTGTTTATCGCCCAGTTACATTAACTTCTAATTTATCTAAAGTTTTCGAGGCTCTGTTGGTAAAACGCCATAATAATTATGTAGCATGTGTGCTGGACTATTTCTGAATATGCAGTTTGGTTTTTTTAAAAGTTTAGTCACTTTTGATGCTCTTTTAACAATGTCTACAGATTTTGAAAACACACACACACACACACACACACACACACACACACCCCCCCCCCCCCCCCCCCCCCCCCCCCCCCCTTGGTCTATGGTCAGGTCCTACGCATGATTGGACTTGACTTTAGGGCAACCTTTGAGGGTCTTAATTGTGAAATGCTCATTTGTACATTGAGAGACATGGTTTTTTTTTTTATTCTTTTCTTAGTATTATACAAGTTTTAAGTAACAGAACTCAAAGAGTGGCGGTAGCAGGGCATTAAGGGTGGTTTACAAGGTCAAACGGTTCGTCGAACGCGGTTCGACAGACAAGTGTTTGAAGTGATGTTCGAACGTGTGAACGGGGTATTTGGTTGTCGAACACGGAAGCGTTCGAAGAACCGTTTGACCTTGTAAACCCCCCTTCACAGTGAATTCAGTAATGTGATCTCCATTGTTCATTAGGGTTGTATGTTGATCCCATGCTTTTCATCCGATATACTCATGACACGAGGATAGCTTTGGAAAGCTAATAGCTGCCCGTGCTGATTATACTACCTTGATTGCTGCTGTTCTATTCCAGAAAATGAACTTAGCTATTGGTGAGTCTCTGAATAGAGATCTCACTACAATTAGTGTTTGGTGCATGATATGGGACAGGAAGTTAAATGTTAATAAAACAAAATGTGCAGCTCCAGAACTCTTGATCCTATACATGCCAATCTCTTTACTGTTCATTTTCTCTTAGCTTTATGTAATTCTTTCAAGATTTTGTGGGTAACTTTTGATAGTAAGGTGACTTTCGAACAACGTATTTGTTGTATATTTTTCTCAGCTTTACTACATATGGATATACTAAGTAAGTCTTTTAAGATTTTTTTGCAACTGATCTGTCACTATGATTTGTTTACATTCTTTTAAGCTTTCTAGTCTGGAGTGCTGCTCTCAGATTGACCATCGACTGTAGCTTCTCAGATCACTGGATAATAATTTGCGTGCAGTAAAATTTCTTTATCCTCACTTGAGTACCGACTTGTGGCACAGACACTCCCTTAGCTCTCTTTCCCTGCTGTATAAAATTTCTCACAATATTAAACAGCCTTTGCACTGGGCTCTACCTGGTTTATCCCGTCCTACACCCATTTCCAGGATGCAGCTAGTGCCAATACTTGTGGTTTTTCTTTTGTTAGATTTAATACCAAGCAGTAATTAAGAAATTTATTACATTGCCATGTTATTGAGTTAGTTGGGGCTTCAGAAGTTGAAGCCAGGCTCACATAATTTTATATGAAGTAGACTTTGATACTTTATTTTTAAAGATTATAGCGAAATAATGCCAGTGTTGCAATACTGCCCAAAACAGTTCTATCTGTTGCAAGAATTTTGTTAACTTTTAGTGAAAATTTTAATTGCTTTCAGACTGGCAACAATTCTGAGAGACTTACCATAATTCATAAATATTATTTTGTTGAGATTAGTTAAAGTTTTAATGAATTTGAATTCGGCAATATTTTTGCAAGGGTTTCCATCAATCTGGAACTTCTTTTTTTTTTGCTATATGGTTGTAAGATTTTTCCATCAGTCGCAACACACTTTGTTAAGTTGCAGAGGATAATTTGTTTATCATAAGATTGAGGAATCTATTATAATTTTTTTTTTTACTTTTAAGTGTTGCCAAACGCAGTGTACTGTTGTTTGTGTTACTCTGCCCTTGGCAACACTGCTTTAAGAGTTGTCATCGGTCGTAAGATTGTTTTATGTTTTTGATGAATCTGGAACCAGAAGTCCAATTACCTGTGGGACTATGATGGATTGTCAAGAAAATTAGTTTGTCTCCAATCGGGAACAGAATGCAAAATTTGAGATTGCGTTGCGGTTTTATATATATATATATATATATATATATATATATATATATATATATATATATATATATATATATATATATATATATATATATATATATATATATATATATATATATATATATATATACACACACACACACGAGTATATATTTCTTATTGCTGTTGATATATTTATTTTTTTATTTATTTTCTTGAATATAAATGTCATATATATATATATATATATATATATATATATATATATATATATATATATATATATATATATATATATATATATATATATATATATATATATATATATATATATATATATATATATATATACACGAGTATATATTACTTATTGCTGTTGATTTATTGATTTTTTTATTTATTTTATTGAATATAATTGTCTATATATCTGTTTATTTAATATTTCATTATTGAGTTAGTTTCACTTATATATATATATATATATATATATATATATATATATATATATATATATATATATATATATATATATATATATATATATATATATATATATATATATATATATATATATATATATAATTCATTATTTACAAAATTATATTTTCTATCTAAAATTTTACTTTGTATAGTCTTTAGTGTTTATTTTGAGGAATTTATTAATATATAATTGTTGTTTAGACGATAATTATATGATAATAAAATAATAATAATGATGATGATAATAATAATAATAAAAATCGTGTTCTACCATATTGCCTATATTAACTACATGTTTTTCACTTATAATGAATTCCATCCATGCAGACCCGAGTTTTTTTTTTTTAAATGTATATGATAATATAATAAATAAATAATATATATATATGTGTGTGTGTGTGTGTGTGTGTGGTGTGTGTGTGTGTGTGTGCATTACAGTATTTATTATTTGTTCGTATTTTTTTATTTTTCTACCCAATTATTTCTCCTAACATCATATGTTAAATCCGTCATATACACAATGAGTTGTATTATACTCTTTATTCAGTGTTAACTGCATCATCTGCACAATGAATTACATTATACATCATTATTTAGTAAACAACAAGTGCATTGTTACCATTTTGTATCATCTTGTTCAGCCTTTTTTCATAATCTGCACATGTTGCTTTTTTTATTTATTTATTTTTTCAATTCCTGCTGACGCATCTCTGCATTTCTGGTAAAGAAATACGTGATGTGGGAATTAACTTAAGGAAATCTTCCTTCAAAGGGATTCCAGACTGTTTGGGAATCATATGTTGCCTTTGGATTCCAAACTAATTGGGAATCATATGATGCCCTTTGGCAGCACATTTATAATATAATGCAGTCTTTTTTGAAAATGCAGATGGGTCTTGAATATTGAATTATTGTTTTTGTTTTTGTTTTTATGCTTTTTGCAATGAAGGAGATAATTTGCTTTTATATATATTATTTATTAAGGAAAGTCTCTTCCTATTAGTTTGATGAATAGATATTTTTCTCTATATTTTAAAGATCTGTTTCTTTGGAAGAGAATTTTCTTTTATAGACATTGTTGAAGAAAGCTTCTTCCTCTAGTTTATTTTTTTTTTTAGAACTTTAGTATAGCTTCTTTTAAAGAACTAAATGTTTTATATTTAAATACATTTTTGAAAATCCTTTTCCACTGTCAGTATTTTATCTTATTTTTTCTTAAATGTTATGGGATTTTTTCTTTAAATATATCATGATATGTTTTAATATTTTGTTTTGTCTAAAAATACAATATTAGCATGATATCAAAAGTAACATGACAGTGATTTTTATAGAGACTTTTTGTTCAGGAGTCTTCGAAAATGAGGAATTCTGAACTTAGATATTTTAAGTCTTTCGGTGTTCGTTTGTGATATATGTTTTTTCTGGTCTTCTGAAATTGTTTCATTATTGATTTATGAAAATTAACGCGATGGTGATTTTTTTATAATGACGATTTTTTCGGCTTTCAAATCATATGATTAATTTTAAACTTTGATACTTTGTGTCTTCTCGCAGTGTGCTAGGTTAGATTGGGTTAAATTTGTTTGTATATTTTCTTTATGTGTTGTGTGTGTGTGTGTGTGTGTGTGTGTGTGTGTGTGTGTGTGTGTGTGTGTGTGCGTGTGTGTGTGTGTGTGTGTGTTAGGAGTATTATAGAGAATTTTCAAAAAGATCACAATTGTGAAACTAACACAGAATCACATTCACTTGTGAAACAAACACACTCAAATACACTTATTCACGCCCTTCTGGAACAAACACACACATATACACACATTCACACACTCCTTAAAAGAAGCACGCTCAAATACAAACATTCACACACTTCTAAAACAAACACAGACACACATGTACTCAAACCTGTAAGACAAACACACACGAAATACACGATCACTTGTAAACCAAACATACATACAAATACACATACTTGTAAAACTCGCACACACACACACACACACACACACACACACACACACACACACACACACACAGTATGATTACCATCATGACAAATATGTTCATATTCACAGCAAAAGGAATCATTTCATACTGTTGTGGAATGCGTCTCTCGCCTCAGACATTAATTACGAAATTAAGAGATGAATTCCTCCTTTCTTGTCCTTCTTCATTCCCATGCATGCAACACATTCTCTCTCTCTCTCTCTCTCTCTCTCTCTCTCTCTCTCTCTCTCTCTCTCTCTCTCTCCTCTCTCTCTCTCTCTCTCTCTCTCTCTCTCTCTCTGGGTGTATTCATACTGAGTGTAGTTGTTGTTATTATTATTATAGTTCTTTTGCTGGTTATTGTGAATGGTGTTGATATTGTATTTGTTGTGATTAAGGTTATTGTTGTTATTGATTTTGTGATTGTAGATAGTGATGAAATTGTAAATGTAGATGTTCATGCTTTCAATGTTGTGGTTGTGAATGTTGGTGGTATTTATGTTGTGAATAGAGTGTTTGTTGTTGTTATTGTTGATGATGTTTTTGTTGTTGTTTTTGTTATAGTTTTATCGGTATTATAATTATGTTTTTGTCGTTTTTCTATGATTATGTTTTTCCTTGTCGATGTGTTGTTTTCAGTGGTTGTTATTGTTTATGTTGTGGTGTTATAGTTGTAGTTATTTTTCGTTTTGATTATGATTGTTGTTGTCTGTTCCATCAACATATTCCATACTATTTTTGGAATCATAGCAAGCACATCTGTCTATATACTGGAGCCATATTCCCCCTCATAAGGTGATGGCTATATATATATATATATATATATATATATATATATATATATATATATATATATATATATATATATATATATATATATATATATATAGTATATATATATATATATGTGTGTGTGTGTGTGTGTGTGTGTGTGTGTGTGTGTGTGTGTGTGTGTGTGTGTGTGTGTGTGTGTGTGTGTGTGTGTGAGAGAGAGAGAGAGAGAGAGAGAGAGAGAGAGAGAGAGGAGAGAGAGAGAGAGAGAGAGATTACCTAATTGTGCTCACGGGAAAGAGCCCCAAGCTCGTAACTTCCCGTCTCCTGATCGGTTCCATTTGTACTTAGTGATACTTATCATACTTGTCCTTAAAACTATGGACTGAGATAGCATTAACTACCTCCTCGCTTAACGAATTCAATTATCAACTACTCTTACACTAAAAAAAACTACTTCCTTACATCCTGCAAAGAAGTTTTCTTACGAAGCTTCAATCTATGACCTCTAGTTCTAGTGCCAACTATATCAAAATATCGATCCCTATCCACTCTGTCATAATCATGAAGGAATTTAAAAACTGTCTCCATATTCCCCCTTAATCTTCTAGCTTCGAGTGATTGTAAATCTAATTCCCTAAGCCTCTCATCATAACTGAGATTGCGTATATCTGGCACCAGTTTCGTGGCATGTCTTTGAACTTTTTCCAGCTTAACTGCGTGCCTTTTCAAGTGCGGACTCCAAAAGGAGGCTGCATATTAAAGTTTTGGCCTCACATAGGTTACATGAATATATCTGAAAATTTTTTTGTCCATGTGCCTGAAGGCTACCATTACATTAGCTAGGAAAGGATATGCTGCCCTTACTATGCCATATATGCATTTCTGGAGACAAATCGGCCAGTATGTTTACTCCTAGATCTCTCTCATTCTCTGTCTCTTGAAGTTCTACTCCTCCCGCCGAGTAGTCAAGCTTGGGCCTTCTTGCACTTATACCCATTCTCATTACCTTAAATTTTGAAGTACTGAATTTCATTAGCCACTTTTCTGACCACTCATGCAAACTATTTAGATCTTCCTGAAGTTCTCTACCATTGTTCTCGTTTCTTACTTTCTTCACAATCTTTGCAGCATATGCAAACATATGCATGCATGAATTTACAGACTCTGGTAAGTCATTTACGTATACAAGGAACAAAAGTGGCCCTAAAACTTTGGAACTCTGCTACTAACTCGTCTCCATTCAGACAGTGTGTGTCTTTCTCTAACCCTCTGTTCCCTGTGTATGTGTGTGTTTGTGCTTATTTTTCCCTCTGAGGGTGGGGGCAAGAATACTTCCTCCGTGTTCCCCTGCGAATCATAAAGCATGCACGTAGCAAAATTATTTTTGCAGGATATATACGACCTAAAATTCTCCCAATTGCCAATTTAGCCAAGCGATATTTGTTATTCTTGTTGAGGATATTTTCATCACAGGTTCTCCTTCGATTAAAAAACAGTTAATGAAGGCCTTTGATTTGCCACGGTGTGAGGTTAGAAAGGACATTTACTCTGGGTAACGGTCACACACTGCAAAACCAAAATCCTTCGCAAGGAGGCACCATGTTAGCCTTTACTAGGAGAGGGAGTCCGTGACGTAAATCCGGATCAACCAACCAATAGTCTGTAGACATTCAGAATGCGTGTAGCATTGCATCATGATTACATATGTTGCTGATCATATACAATTGAGGTTGCCTCAAAGATGGATACAGAGACGTTGGAGCCGATGGATTAAGCTTGGATGTCATTCCCAACGTTCCGCGGTGAACTCGAACCTGCATTAGTCGCCTACCTACTCATTTGCGCTACCCTTTAGTCATCACTGATTAGGAGACGGGGAATTACGATCATAGGGTTCTTTCCCCGTTTGAACAGTTTGGCAAACGATGAGGAAAATACTCATGCACACACACACACACATACACACGCACGCACACACACACAGGGAGAGAGAGAGAGAGAGAGAGAGAGAGAGAGAGGAGAGAGAGAGAGAGAGAGAGAGAGAGAGAGAGAGAGAGAGAGAGAGAGAGAGAGACATATATAACCCAGAGATCGCTCTCATATATCTTTGTAATGGCTAAGCTTAATTAGCCGCTGTACAAAAGGAAGTTAATCCTTGTAATTTATTTATATATTATATTCAGAGTACATCCCCACACCTGTACATACGTACACTTTACACACACACACACACACACACACACACACACACACACACACACACACACACACACACACACACACACACACACACACACATCAACCTTACAGCCACAGAGGTATGCAAAGCGCTGATGGATTTAGATGTTCATAAAGCTACAGGTCCTGATGACATATCCCCTCATGTGCTTAAAAAATGCGCAAACTCAATATCAGTGGCACTAAGTATCATATTTAAGGAGTCACTGGAGTCGGGGGAGATTCCAAGATGCTGGAAACAAGCAAATGTGATACCTATCTTCAAAAAGGGAAGAACGGATACGGCTCTGAACTATAGACCAGTTTCCTTGACCAGCATAGTTTGCAAAGTTATGGAGAAACTACTAAGGAAACATATCTCTCTTCACTTGGAATCCTTCAACTTTTTGTCAGTGAGGCAACATGGCTTCAGAGAAGGTAGATCAACAGTAACAAACTTATTAGAATTTTATGATGAGGTAAGCCAAATCTTACAGGAAAGAGAGGACTGGGCAGATTGCATATTCCTAGACTTCCAAAAGCGTTTGACACTGTTCCACATGGGAGACTTATTAGGAAGCTGCAATCAATGGCTAGAATAGGTGGAAATGTTTTGGAATGGATAAAAACTTACTTAGAAGGAAGGGAATAGAGGGTTAGAGTAAGACACTCAGTGTCTGAATGGAGAAGAGTTAGTAGTGGAGTTCCACAGGGTTCAGTTTTAGGGCCACTTTTGTTCCTTGTATATGTAAATGACCTACCAGAGTCTGTAAATTCATTCATGAAT
The DNA here is from genome assembly GCA_037179515.1 of Halocaridina rubra. Lineage (NCBI taxonomy): Eukaryota > Metazoa > Arthropoda > Malacostraca > Decapoda > Atyidae > Halocaridina > Halocaridina rubra. The sequence continues at coordinate 69,470 of JAXCGZ010015249.1, read as the reverse complement.
ATGTTTGCAGATGATGCAAAGATTGTGAAGAAAATAAAAAACGAGAACAATGGTAGAGAACTTCAGGAGGATCTAAATAACCTGCATGAGTGTTCAGAAAAGTGGCTAATGAAATTCAATACTTCAAAATGTAAGGTAATGAGAATGGGTATAAGTGCAAGAAGGCCCAAGCTTGACTACTCGGTGGCTGGAGTACAACTTCAAGAGACAGAAAATGAGAGAGATCTAGGAGTAAACATACTGGCAGATTTGTCTCCAGAAATACATATAAATGGCATAGTAAGGCAGCATATGCATTCTTATCAAATGTAAGGGTAGCCTTCAGGCACATGGACAAGGAAATGTTCAGAAATATTTATGTAATCTATGTGAGACCAAAACTCGAATATGCAGCTCCCTTTTGGAATCCGCACTTGAAAGAGCACATAGCTAAGCTTGAAAAAGTTCAAAGACATGCCACGAAACTGGTGCCAGAAATACGCAATCTCAGTTATGATGAGAGGCTGAGGGAATTAGACTTACCATCACTCGAAGCTAGAAGAGTGAGGGGGGATATGGTGACAGTCTTTAAATTCCTTCATGGTTATGATAAAGTGGATAGGGATCGATATTTTGATATGGCTGGCTCTAGAACTAGAGGTCATAGTTTGAAGCTTCGTAAGAAAACTTCTTTGCATGATGTAAGAAAATACTTTTTCAGTGTAAGAGTAGTTGATAATTGGAATTCGCTAAGCGATGAGGTAGTTAATGCTATCTCAATCCATAGTTTTAAGGACAGGTATGATAAGTATCTCTAAGTATAAAATGGAACCTATGAGGAGACGGGAAGATACGAGCTTTGGGCTCTTTCCCGAAAACACAATTAGGTAATCACAATTAGGTAATCACACACACACACACACACACACACACACACACATATATATATATATATATATATATATATATATATATATATATATATATATATATATATATATATATATATATATTTATATATGTGTGTGTGTATGTGTGTGTGCGCATCCCCGCCTGTACATATGTACAATTCGACTTGTACTGAAGTAACTACCTAATTGTATTTACCTGCTTGTACTCACGGGAGAGAACCCACTGCCTGTAACTTCCCGTTTCCGGGTCAGTTTCATTCATTCCCTGAGGGTATTGATCTATTTTAACCCTGGGTAATACATAAGGTTATCATAGAGGTGTCTAATGTAATACCTCCTGCATCTCCAGGATGTTTTGTTACCATGAAGAATTAAATAGAAATTACCTTAACTGAACAAGGTTTTTGACCTGTTATGACCTTGAGTAATGCCTTGGCATCGTAGAGGTGCCAAATTTAATACCTCCACCATCTCAAAGGTCGTTTGTCACCTTGAGGAATTAATTATGAATTACCTTAATGAAGCAAGTTTTTTAACCTGTTATGACCTTGAGCGAAACCTTTGTCATCGTAAAGGTGTTTCATATTTTACGTGACATCGTTTTTAGGGTGTTTCATATTATACATGACATCATTTTTAGGGTGTTTCATTACCATGTGGTATTGAACATAATTACCTAAGAGGAACATAGTTTTTTACACTTAACGAGACTTCTTAACTTCGAGATCATTAAGAGGAACTTGAACGACGTCTTGAGAAATTGTGTTTTTTTTGGGGGGGAGAGAAAGTTAGCTCATTATGGTATAATATAATTATGGTATAATATATGATATAATGTAATTATGGCAAGCCAACGGGTCACATGTTAATTGCTCAGTTACCCTTGATCTTGCAGAAGGACAGTGAAAGGTAATTATTATTTATTTATTTATTATTATTATTATTATTATTATTATTATTATTATTATTATTATTATTATTATTATTATTATTATTGTTGTTGTTGTTGTTGTTGTTGCTGCTGTTATTTTTATTATTATTATTATTATTATTATTATTATTATTATTATTATTGTTATTATTATTATTATTATTATCATTATTATTATTATTATTGCTACAACAACAACAACTACTACTACTACTACTATTACTACTACTACTACTACTACTACTACTACTACTACTACTACTACTTGCACTTCCTTTACAGCAGTGCCCATCCTCAGTCAAAAAATTATAAATGAAAAATATATAGCGTTAAAAACGGAAAGAAAATTACAGAATACGATCCAATGCTAATGAACAGAACCTTAATTTGGACAGCGAACGCTGGACAGTAATTAAAAGAATTTCTCCGAAAGGAACTTTTTTAAAATTGCCTCGTAAGCGTTTTTATATTTTAAATAACATTATGTAATTATGCATTAATGTTATTAAGGGATGTTATTGGGACATTATTATTATTATTATTATTATTATTATTATTATTATTATTATTATTATTATTATTATTATTATTATTATTATTATTATTATTATTACTGAAGAAATATGTTTTCCTTTAGGGAATCTTAAATTAATTATAAATTGGAAAACATAATGGAGAATAATCCACTTGTTCATCTTGCACCCCCCCCCCCACTCTTCTTTATTTAATATTTCGGGTCACATCTGGACCCATTTTCATCTGAAAATGACAGAACAAATCCATTTCAATTTTCCAGAACGAACTATGTAATCATTGAAGATTTATTTAATTAAAACATTAAAATATATTAAAACAATTAATAACAACAACAACAAGAATATTATAACGATATGACAGTATCAAATGTTATTTTATACAACACAATATTTCATATACACACAATTACATACAGATTCTACATCAAAACTAGTTATTACTGCATTTTTATCCAATTCTAGTAGTTTAATTTCTTCGATGAGTTCTCTTGAGTTGTTTAGGGTATATTCGTTCTTCGCATAGGTGTTAATTAAAGAAGCTACAAATTTTGAAATATTATATATGGGGGTCTTGATGGCAGATAGCACTGATGTAGAATCTTTATATACCAATATACCAGTTGCTGAAACAATTGACATTTTAACACAGTACTTCAACCATACGTAATATGGACAAAACATCGTTTAAAAGATTATTAAATATTGGAACTGAAAATTCATTTTTTATATTCAATGACAACTACCACAAACAAATTGAAGGTCTTGCAATGGGACAACCTCTTAGTGCTCCATTGGCAAATATTTTTCTTGCCTTAAATGAAGTAAAGTGGCTGGAAGAATGCCCAGTGGATTTTAAACCAATTTTCTATAAAAGATATGTTGACGATACAATCATAATTTTTAAAGAAGCAAACCTATATTGACAAGTTTTATAATTACATCAACACTAAACATCCCAGAATAAAATTTACTCAAGAAATAGAAAGAGACCAACACAAATTGCCTTTTCTCGATATAATACTTGAAATGAAAAATAATAAGTTAACAACAGCAGTGTATCGTAAAGAAACCTATACAAGCTCTGGTTTAAACTTTATCAGTAATGTATATTATTAATATAAATTCAACGCCTTTTCCACTCTTCTACACAGGGCATGGAATTTAACAAGCAATGACAATCTTTTACATGCTGAATTTGAAGTGTTGAGAAACTACTTCCTAAATAATGGATACCCAGAAAGGCTATTTCATACATCCCTCCGAAAGTTTCTGAATAATATATTCACCAACAAATCAGTATTAACTATTGCTAAAAAGGAAGAGTTTTATATAACGTTTCCTTTCCAGAGTGATGAGATTTTTAAAAATATAAATGAAAAAGTTAAAATAGTTTGCAATGAATATATTCCACAGATCAAATTAAATGGGGTCCATGTCAATCATTTCAAATTAAGAAATTTCATCCATAATAAGGACATGATACCTTCCCAGTGGTGTTCGGACATTGTATGTTTATATAAATGTACAACTTGTGAAAGTTGTTATATAGGCTCGAGAACTAAGTCGTAAGCTGTTCGAATGTCTTAACATGCTGGGAAGTTTTTTTTTTTTTATAGGATGGGATGGGATAGGAAGGGAAAAAGGGGGAAGGGGATTAAGGCTATAAGGGGATTTGGAGTGAAAAGCACGAAAATTAAATAAAGTAAGAGAGAAAAAAGAGAGGGGCAGACCCTAGTGCTAAGTTTTGATCTGGAATGCAGATTCTGGTTTTTTAATCTCTTTGGGAAGAGTTATAGAACAAACAAATGTGTATCAAGGCCTCTTCAGTCCTCTATTCGCAACCACTGTGAAAACATCTGCAAACAGTCCATACACAGTGAAGACTATACAATATTACATAAAGGAAAAGACCAAGTTGAAATAAGAATTGCCGACAGTCTATTAATCAAAAGTAAAAAACCGACCCTTAACTTAGAAATATCAAGTATATCACTTAAATTGTTTTAATAATATATGTATATATATATGTATATGTGTTCGTGTGTGTGTTTATGTATATGTGTATATATATATATATATATATATATATATATATATATATATATATATATATATATATATATATATATATATATATATATATATATATATATATATATATATATATGTGTGTGTGTGTGTGTGTGTGTGTGCGTGTGTGTGTGTGTGTGTGTGTATTGTGATGCATAAAATAACATTTAATACTGTCATATCGTTATAATATTCTTGTTGTTGTTGTTATTAATTGTTTTAATATATTTTAATGTTTTAATTAAATAAATCTTCAATGATTACATAGAAGTTCATTCTGGAAAATTGAAATGGATTTGTTCTGTCATTTTCAGATGAAAATGGGTCTAGATGTGACCCGAAATATCAAATAAAGAAGAGTGGGGGGGGGAGTGCAAGATGAACAAGTGGATTATTCCCCATTATGCTTTCCAATTTATTATTATTATTATTATTATTATGATTATTATTATTATTATTATTATTATTATTATTATTATTATTATTATTATTATTATTATTATTATTATTATTGTCATCATTATCATTTATTATCATTATTAATTATTATTATTATTATTATTATTATTATTATTATTATTATTATTATTATTAGTAGTAGTAGTAGTAGTATTATTATTATTATTATTATTGTCATCATCATCATCTATTTAGAAGTCTATAATATTACTTCATTACTTTTCAGTTTTAGTATTATGGAAATTGTATGTGTGTATGTGTCAGAGAGAGAGAGAGAGAGAGAGAGAGAGAGAGAGAGAGAGAGAGAGAGAGAGAGAGAGAGAGAGAGAGAGAGAGAGAGAGAGAGTTGTAGATAATAGATAGGTAAATAGATAGATAGATAGATAGATAGATAGATAGATAGATAGATAGATAGATAGATAGAGAGAGAGAGTGAGAGACAGAGTGAGCCAGACAGACAGAAAGAATGAACATTTGATGTATTTTTTATTTTCCTAATGGAAAGTCGCAATAATTAAAGGCTTTTAATTAATCAGTCAAGAGTAGAGAGAGAGAGAGAGAGAGAGAGAGAGAGAGAGAGAGAGAGAGAGAGAGAGAGAGAGAGAGAGAGAGAGAGAGATGCTGATGGATATCAGCAGAACTGTTAATTCAGCTTTTTTTGTGAAAGAGATATGTATATTATTATTATTATTATTATTATTATTATTATTATTATTATTATTATTATTATTATTATTATTATTATTATTATTATTATTATTATTGTTATTATTATTATTATTATTATTATTATTATCATTATTATTATTATTATTATTATTATTATTATTATTATTATTATTATTATTATTATTATTATCAATATTATTATTATTATTAATATTAATAGTAGTAGTAGTAGTAGTAATGGTAATGTTAGTATTATTATTATTATTATTATTAGCATTAGTATTGTTATTATTATGAAAAATCCAAGTTTGAAAATGTACACATTAATAAAAGAGTACTATATAATTAGTATGATGACAGTATTCTCAAGTTTGTCAGTTATATATCTGTTTGTGTGCGTGGATGTGATGTGATGTGATGTGATGTGATGTGTGTGTGTGTGTGTGTGTGTGTGTGTGTGTGTGTGTGTGTGTGTGTGTGTGTGTGTGTGTGTGTGGTGTGTGTGTGTAAGCAATCGTGCTATTAAATTCTTTATATATATGAATATAACACCGACTTGAGTCAGAAACACGCCGTTATCTCGCTTCGCTTCCAGTATAAAATTTTCCGCACTGTTAATCACGCTTTGCGAGTGGCTCTATCTGGCTTATTTTGCCCCGCACGCGTTACAGCCAGTAGCTGTGCCTTTTCTTTTGCCAGATTTAATACCAATGAGTATCCATAAGTTGCTGAGTCCATTGGAACTTCAAAACTTTAAACTAGACACAAATACATTTTTATTAAGCAGGCTTCGATGCTGAATACCTCAAATTATTGTAGCATAATGTTACTATTGCATTGCAGAGTTGTACCATTTTATGTCGTTTTATTTTTTTATAACATCCCTTTTTTTTCCCTAGAGCCATATGGTTTATATAGTCTGATTTTTGCCAAATGGGCTCCTTTCTTGATTTTTCATGATAATAATAATAATAGTAATTTTATACCTATTTATCTATCTTGACGTAGGGCTTTTATTATACCCACCGAGCGTCACCACTGACGTAGGGATTTTCCTCCTACGTATATATACTTATAATTATGGTAGCGTGGTTGGTGAAAGACATCTTCTTATTCACAGTTTATTCTTATTTTAACATCTATGTACTCAGAGCTCCTATTACTACAGTTCCTGTCACGACTAATCCCTGAGTCCTACCCCCAAGAGGGGGAGGCTAACTCAGCTGTACTGTTTTAACTCTGCTGCTGGCAAGGCCCGGTCTCTAACTCTAACTAACTGTGTCTGCCCTGGGTGGTTCTTGAAATACCCCCAGGGGCAGGGCGTGGCTTGAACCAATTCTGCCAATGAGATCAAGGGATATCTAGTCCTGCCAATCACCGCCAGGTTCAAAGTGGAATCCCTCCTACTTCCGGGGAGGAGCTATTGGGCATCTCTCCAGGGCATGTACTTACGTACGGGCCACATGTATATGTTTCTTGTGGTTTAGGAAATGGCTAACTTCCTGGCCTTTCCTGCCCTTCTCGATGCCAGATCCTAAGTCTCACGGTTCCGGTCATATATCTCCTTGACACTTTCTACAAACATTGTAATAAAATATCTGTGCCCTCGACCAACCGTTACCCCTCAAGATCTGTTACAAGTTTCAGATTCTGGCTTCAGCATGACGGACTGGCTTCAGCATGACGGAAGTCATACGACATCCCTCCCAACCAAAACTGAAATATCTCTTATTTCAGTCGAAGCATGGGCTAATTTTCCGGGAGCTCTTGGACATACCCTAGCTAACATTAGTTTACAATAGAAATGGGGCCGAATTATTTAAGCTATCTTCTAAGAATTCCTATTTCTATGAATCCTAAACAAATTACACAAACATAATATATATAGTATAATTTCAGTGTGTAACTAATATCAAACATTAATTAAGATCAAAAGTCAGTTTAAATCAAAACATTAATTCATCTACTTCTCTCGTTTCTTTAAAAGACAAAATTGAGTTAATTACAGTAGAATTATGACTCATTTAGAACATTAGCAAACAATTAAGTAGAGTATTAGCATGTATAAACATGTAAAATGCAATAGACCATAACATCAACAGTAATTTCTATAAGAGACCTTATCTTATAATTTCTACTCTTATCATTATTATGGGCATTAATTTATTTTAAAATTTGGCCTTAAAACTACTCCTGAAACAAAACATTTGTTACTTTTATATTATATTACTATTCAGAGACCAATGGATAGGAGAACTTAATGGACACAAAGATTAAATCATAATTCAAATAATAATAATGCTAAAACAAAACACTAATATTATTTAAGCAGAAAAACAACTTATTAATCTTAGTTCAAATCATACAATTTATCAACGGCACTTATTCAAAACTATATCTAAGGGAGACTCTGAGTTTTTCGCTTAAAATTATCTTAAAGCTAGTAAAACAAAAAAATAAACATAAAAATAAAAATATTTTGTCTTTTTTTAGCACAAAAGACGGTGGGGACATTTTCTTTCCCATTTTTTCAGTTCTAATACGGGGGTAATTTTAATTAACTAATAAGGGATTTTTTAAATACCCTTCTTTCTCTCTTCACTAAAGTTAGGACATGTATAGGGATTATTTTTCTTTCTCGTTTACGTGGCTTCTAAAGGTATTATTAAAATATTTTAAAATATTTCTGTGTTTCTTTTCCTCTCTTTTCACTACAGTTATGACATGTATGGGGATCTCCTTGTTTCTGGGATTTCATCAAGATTACCTGGTTTTTTAAAGTAGTTTAAAACTTTTATTCTTTTAGGACTGTTCTCCCTGTCTTAGGACGACTTTTAATTTCTCTGTCTAGGACGACTTTCGTTTTCTCTGTCTAGGACGACTTTCGTTTCTCTGTCTAGGACGACTTTTAATTTCTCTGTCTCTTGCTCATGAATTCTTGCTAGGTGCGATTCCACGGTTTCCCTCGGGGATTCTATTTTTTTCGCTCCCTCGCTGTCCTTGCTGCAGGCCCAGGTTTGTTGCCATATCTCCGTTACTCGGATAGGCAAAACAAAAAGGACAAGGACTGGGCCCATCCCGCTAATCCTTCCAGCCCGGCTTCCTCGTCCCGCCCTCGGCCGATCTTGACTAAGACCACCACGCAGGAGACCTGCAACGTCACAGCGATTCTCTTCCTGTACGGCCCTCCACACGTACCTTCGAAGCAGATCTCGGGATGAAAATTTGAACCTCTGTCACTACTACAGTTGTAAGAAAGGTTCCCTATGACTTCAGGGTACCAACAATGGCCATACGTTGGTAATCGAGGCTATACTTTGCCTCCCCTGCAACTGCAAGTGATTGCAATCTCTATTCAATGGGCACTAGGGACTTGTCTGAGCGGACAACATCTAAAGACTTTTAGAACTTGCAGGTCGGGGCTGCCTAGGAATAGGGTGGTAATGGAAGGTATGTGTCTACACAACTAGATTATTATTCCAAGATTCTTGGGGCTTAGCAACTGCTACATAGCATTACTCTACTATAAATGTCAAAAAGAACAATCATTAAATGCTGAGAAAAGCCACTAAAGAAACATTCTTATCAGCGGTGGCTACAGTAACATCAAGTATGAATTCAGATAAAAGATACAAATCATCAAGTTACTGCTGATTTCATTTCAAAAATAATAATTAGCAACAGGCCATTGAGAGATAGCAACAATATCAGTCAACATAATAACATTACTAATAATCATGATCAAAAAATAAGAATAATAAACAATAAAAATAAATATACTAAATCAGAAATATCAATATATATACAATGGAGACTGACATTCAGAAGTAAGAACAGAGTTCTATACTTATACTTCATAGCAATGCTCATTCTAACACAGTCTCTTTTAATATTTAAATTCCTGCTGTCATAATCAATGTATATATATAGAGCATAAGTGGCAACTCGCTGGCTCCACAATTTGTCAATGGGAGTTCTATCTATTCTCTAAACAGTTGCGACATGTGGCACAAACATTTATGCAAATGGCGGTACTACCGATGTCTTATCAGTATATGCAATAACAGCATGCAACAATCTATTGACTGCAATAAAATGTAGGCACAATTATCGCCTAGCTTCGCTGGAAAAAAACGCACAAAAAAAATCAAAGACAGCAACGTTCTTTTAGCATTAAACGGAGCCTCTGTCAGGCTCAGAGTCGAGTGAAAGGTAGGAGAGAGAGAGAGAGAGAGAGAGAGAGAGAGAGAGAGAGAGAGAGAGAGAGAGAGAGAGAGGAGAGAGACTGGGCGACCGTGAAATACGTTGCGGTTTCCACTCACAAGTCAGCTGAGATGGGCCTCTGTCTTTTACTTGTACTGAAAATAAAAAATTGTCGCAGAGTATCTCTAATAATAAAATAAATAAACAATTGAACGTGAACAAACGTTAGCAATGACTATCGATAGAGTCTTACGTTTATTGTCAGCGGCTGTTCTCATTCCCTCATCAACAAAAACAAAAGCAAAAAGAACTTAGTGTACAACTGCAGAACTGTCGAAGCATGAATCCATTCCTTTCTGTTTAATCTTGATAAGGACTTTACTATAACGGCATACACATCCTCGTCTATAATGACAATTCTTTTCTTGCTATAAATCAGAGGGTTGAGTTGAAGCACACACACTCTGATGAAATTAAAGCAAAAGACCAAAATCATATGTGACAATATCTTTACTACGATCAACAAAAGCACAAATATCTTTTTTTTCTTTTTCTCTTTTTTTTTTTTTAACCGACGTCTTATAATGACTTAAATATCATTGGTTTTAAATTTAGAACTCAGCGGATAATCTCTAATAATCTCAATTATCTTTAATTAGCTCGATTGTAATCTAAAATTCATGAAAATGATAGGGATTAACCATAGTTATCTCTAGATAATCTTTTCAAAACTCTTTAAGTAAGATTTTAAAGATTTCTTCAATACAAAAACTATATAACCAAAACGGGTATCAAAGAATATAAAAAGTCTATCTCTGTGTATGCAATAATAAAAACAAAAAGTATATTTCATTAGCAACAGTAAAGAATGCATTTTGCTTAAACTTCAAAATCTCGTACGGAGTTGTACATAAACAATTCAAACATAAAATATATATCTTCTTTTACTATCTCGAATTTGACTTATATCTGCTCTCTCAAATACGGGATACAGCTGTGTAACATTCTTGTTGTCATTTCGTGTCAGCTCTCACTCTTTCTTTATGACCAAGCCGAAATAATTTTGATAAAACATTATCATGGCTAAAACTCGCAAAGTTTTATTTTATCAATCTAACATATCTCTTCAGACAAATAATGTATATACTGCAGCTAGCAAAGAAAATAAAGAATCATTCATAGATTCACGTCCTTTATCACGTAACATCTATCTTGGAATCTCTCGGAAATCGAATAATAATCTCAATGGCGGAGTAGGGGACAAAACAAAAATAAAACAAACTTGGCATTTCAACCATATCTGGGCAGGTGGAGAATTACTTTCTCATCCATATCCGTCACTAGATATTGCAACAGCGCATCACCTCTCATAAATACACTCTGATATGGCATGCAGAAGGACCTGGCGGAGCAGGGGAACGATCCTCGCAGACTCCCCAATCATGCTTCCTAACGGTGCTTTCCGCGATTTCACCCCCTAGAGCAACCCCCCCCTTATACCCCCAGTCATTCATACTCATCCGCTATCACATTCGCTATATCACTTTCAAGACAATTATCCCCTTTCTGTAAAATTCCCTTTTATTTACAACGCGTTGGTTTTCCTTTCCCTTATCTCTCTGAAGGAGAGTAACGGTGAAATCTCGGCTGAGCCGTGCGGTCACAGACTTCCTCACCAGTCCTAAGTCCCATTCTAACGAACAAACAAACATTCTACTCCCTTGAAGCTACGTTTGGGTGACACTGAAAAACCTTCCCTATTCTAGGACAGCACAAATTCCTCTAATTTACTCTTACTTTCGCCTGCATAGCGCGAAATTAAAAAACTCATCTCTAAACAATATCACAAAATTTCTTATTCTTCAAAAATAAAATGCCACACACGTATCGTAATGTTAATCCCTTCATCATAACACAAAAAGAACGATCTGTCGTTTATGTCTTTCTTTCGCTAAAACATTACTCCCGCGGATAAAAAAAACAAACAAAAAAGAAAGAACCTTGAAAACAAGCGCAATCTTAACACTCGATTTCTTACGCTTTAAGAAATTAATATAACAATGATGTCACGTACATTAAAATATCAAGGATCAGTACAATTACTACGGATTTATAATAACGAGGTTGGGAGATCGAATGGTCACTTCCACATTCCTTTCTCGAAAATCACACGTGTTCTAAGTAAAACCTTAAAAGCAGATTCAAGTATATTACTCACTATAATTCTTACACTTAAGAAATTAATATACTGTAATAGTGATTTCACGTGCGTTAAATTTGTCAATTAAAAAATCGATACACTCGTGTTCTTAAAATTCAATCTAGGCATTAATACAAATAAATGGAACACACTTCCAACGCAAATTCTTTATATTACTCAAATTATAACAAAAATGGGGTTTATTACTGCTTATAGCTATTAGTACAAATTATCCATGTTAGTAATGGGTACAGAAATTCTACTTTTATCAACTTATTAAGCGCCACACCCCTTATAAGCGGGTTGGCTGAGTCAAAGCATAACTACAAGATAAAATGGCGGCGTCCACCGACCTCAATTTCTTTTACTAATTGTCCCATTACTCACTGGATACAGATCACAAGTACTTAGCTATTTTAAGGAGGTGGTCCTGAAGAACTTCATGGCAGAAGGCAAGGAAGGAGGGGTTCTCCTTCTTCTCTTCGAGTAAAATCGACGAATCGCCGTCTTCTTGGTCGGATCCGGCAACTTATACTTCTTGTAATGGGCATTTTCACTCAATGCTCCGGTCACACTTCGGCTTACTAAGAAATATCTTAGGAATAGTTCCTTCAAAGTTTTATAATATTCTCTATTTGAGCACTCGTCACTTCTCATCCGCAGACCCAAGTATTTCAGGAAGTCGGTCGCGGGAATTATGGACGGACATTCACGGTCTTTTACATTTGCGCCGTCGAGGTATAAAAGTGAATTTTTGACTCGAGGCGTCTTTACAACCAGGGCACGGGGTGGGGGCCTTGCCAATACGGAGGCGGGGGAGAGTGGCTGGATCTCATAATATGATACTGTAAGTGAAGGGGGAGCTCTGACTTTCTCGGTGTCACTCTCTCACTGCTGGTAAGCGTCTTGAAGTTTCTTCCATAGATGCTATATATTTTTTTTTTTTCTTCTTTCTCTTCGGTAAAGTGTCGGCGTGGATTGATCCCACCGCTGCCACCACTGACGTAGGGCTTTTATTATACCCACCGAGCGTCACCACTGACGTAGGGATTTTCCTCCTACGTATATATACTTATAATTATGGTAGCGTGGTTGGTGAAAGACATCTTCTTATTCACAGTTTATTCTTATTTTAACATCTATGTACTCAGAGCTCCTATTACTACAGTTCCTGTCACGACTAATCCCTGAGTCCTACCCCCAAGAGGGGGAGGCTAACTCAGCTGTACTGTTTTAACTCTGCTGCTGGCAAGGCCCGGTCTCTAACTCTAACTAACTGTGTCTGCCCTGGGTGGTTCTTGAAATACCCCCAGGGGCAGGGCGTGGCTTGAACCAATTCTGCCAATGAGATCAAGGGATATCTAGTCCTGCCAATCACCGCCAGGTTCAAAGTGGAATCCCTCCTACTTCCGGGGAGGAGCTATTGGGCATCTCTCCAGGGCATGTACTTACGTACGGGCCACATGTATATGTTTCTTGTGGTTTAGGAAATGGCTAACTTCCTGGCCTTTCCTGCCCTTCTCGATGCCAGATCCTAAGTCTCACGGTTCCGGTCATATATCTCCTTGACACTTTCTACAAACATTGTAATAAAATATCTGTGCCCTCGACCAACCGTTACCCCTCAAGATCTGTTACAAGTTTCAGATTCTGGCTTCAGCATGACGGACTGGCTTCAGCATGACGGAAGTCATACGACAATCTCTCTATATTTTATTTTATATATATATATATATATATATATATATATATATATATATATATATATACAGATAGAGAGAGAGAGAGAGAGAGAGAGAGAGAGAGAGAGAGAGATCAGTCCACACTTAGAAAGGTTTGAATACAAACACTAGATGCTCAAATTTTTCAGCCTCCACCGGGCCTCATCACGATCTTTATTATTGAATAAAGCTTCTGATGAGGCCCGGTGGAGGGTGAAAAATGTGAGTGTCTACTGATTATATTTAAACCTTTCTAAGTGTTCTTTGAGGTATATTTATCACATTCCATGATTGCAAGATTTGCATTGCTCTGTACCTCTTTGGGTACGGCCACACTTAACGCGATTTGCTTAGAGAGAGAGAGAGAGAGAGAGAGAGAGAGAGAGAGAGAGAGAGAGAGAGAGAGAGAGAGAGAGAGTTTATATAAGTATTGGTTTGAATAGAAGGAAAACTGGGCGTTTCTTTGTTATTTTTCTTAATATATATTTTCATTTCCTTGAGTATATATATATATATATATATATATATATATATATATATATATATATATATATATATATATATATTTATATATATATATATATATATATATATATATATATATATATATATATATATATATATATATATATATATATATATATATATATATATATATATACTCAGAGAAATGAAAATATATATTAAGAAAAATAACAAAGAAACGCCCAGTTTTCCTTCTGTTTATACTAACTTATATAATCTCTCTCTCTCTCTCTCTCTCTCTCTCTCTCTCTCTCTCTCTCTCTCTCTCTCTCTCTCTCTCTCTCTCTCTCTCATATTTTATCTCACGAGACTATTATCAAAACATGTGACAAGTTAGTAGTGTTGGAGACTTCCCACAGTCAAGGTTATTTTTATATTTTCTTAATCTCCCGAATACCACAATGGACGGTAAGAACACTTTGTTGTTGTTATTATTATTGCTGTTGCTATCAGTATTTTTGTCATGATTATTATTATTATTATTATTATTATTATTATTATTATTATTATTATTATTATTATTATTATTATTATTATTCGTTTCTTCTTTTATTTTTTTCCATTGTATCTTCTTTTTCTTCTACTTTTATTCAGTTATTTTATTATTGTATTATTTTTTTATTATCTTATAATTTTATAATTTTATTATTTTACTTTTATTGTTGTTATTATTATTATTATTATTATTATTATTATTATTATTATTATTATTATTATTATTATTATTATTATTATTATTATCATTATTATTATTATTATTATTATTATTATTATTATTATTATTATTATTATTATTATTATTATTATTATTATTATTATTATTGTTGTTATTATTATTATTATTATTATTATTATTATTATTATTATTATTATTATTATTATTATTATTATTATTATTATTATTGTTATTATTATTATTATTATTATTAGTAGTAGTAGTAGTAATAGTAGTAGTAGTAGTAGTAGTACTAGTATTTTTGTTATCATCTCTATATTAGTGTTGTTGTCAAGGCCATTTGAGGCCCTCTGTCTCTCGTGATTAAGAAAACCGAGAAGAAATGACTCAGAATATTTTTCACATCTTAACTTGTACGTGAGCAAGTGCGTATTTCTTTTCGTATGTGCGCATGTTTATATGTACGTATGTAACTACGTATGTCTATATGTATGTGAGTATGTTAGCCTTTGTGTTCATTATATAGGCATATGCGTCAATGTTTTACTTAATATATGTATGTTCTATGTATGCGTGTGTATTTGTAGGTACTTATATATACGTATATGGGTACATATGTATGTAAGTATGCATGTATATATGGATGTAAGGATACATGGATGGATGAATGTAAGTATGTATAAGTTAATATTTTATCTTTTTGCGAGATATGTGTGTGCCCTGTGGTGGCGGGCACAGCATCAAAGAATAGCCCCAACGTATTCCCTGCGTGTCGTAAGAGGCGAATAAAACTGGACGGGGCGGGGGGACTTGGAATCCCCCCCCCCTTTGTATTAACCTCCTGCGAGACGTCAAAGAAGAAGGGGAGTAGAGGGGAGAATAACTTCTCCCCAAACTCTAGTTTTGGGGTGTCTAAATGTGCGTGGTTGTAGTACGATAGAGAGCAAAAGATGTGAGACTGGATATATGTTTGGTAAGTGGAGGATGGATGTATTGGCATTGTGTGAGACGAAGATGAAAGGAAAAGGAGAAGTGGCATTTGGTGATGTGACAGGTAGGGTGTCTGGGGTTGAAAGGGGGAGACCGAGAGGTGTGGCATTATTGCTGAGTGAATGGATGTAAATAAGGTAGTGGAATGGAAAGAAATGTCATCTAGGCTGATGTGGGTTAGGGCTAGGATAGGTAGGGAATGTTGGGCTTTTGTTAGTGCGTATGGGCTAGGATGTGAGAGAAGTGAGGAAGAGCGGGATGAATTCTGGAATGAGTTAACTAGATGTGTGGATGGTCTGAGTAGAAGGAACTATGTAGTTGTGTTGGGTGACTTGAATGCCAGAGTGGGTGATGGAGAGATAGAAGGTGTTGTAGGAAAGTATGGGGTACCAGGTGGGAATGAGAGTGGCGAGAGACTGTTAGATATGTGTGTGGAGCAAGAGTTGGTGATAGGTAATAGTTTATTTAAGAAGAAGTTAATAAATAAGTATACATGGATGAGAGTGGCAAATGGAAGAGTGAAAGAAAGAGCATTGATGGATTATGTGTTGGTAGCAAAGAGCATGATTGGTAGAGTGAAAGATGTACATGCATTCAGGGGTGTGGCTGCTGGGATGTCTGCTCATTTTTTGGTTGAAGCAAAAGTGGTAGTAGCAAAAGAGTGGGGAAATAGTGTGGGGGGATGTAGAAGGGAAATAGTGAAGGTGGAAGAGTTGAAAAAGCCAGAGAAGAGACAGGAATATCAGGACAGGTTGAGAGTGGCATATGACAAGGTGAAAGAAAGAGAAATTGGGGAGTTAGAGGAGGAATGGGGGTTGATGAAAGAATGTTTTGTGGGACATGCAAGTAATGTGTGTGGAAAGAGGTTTGCTGGAGGTGGAATGAGGAGGGGCAGCGAGTGGTGGAATGAAGGGGTGAAAATGAAGGTGGAAGAGAAAAAGAGGGCTTTTGAGGAATGGCTGCAGTGTAAAAGTAGGGAGAAGTATGAAAGATATAGGGAGAAAAATGTGGAAACCAAGCGGAAGGTAGAGGAAGAGAAGAGGTTGGCAAATGTTAGGTGGGGACAGGATTTTAGTAGGTCATATGAGGAGAATAAACAGAAGTTTTGGAAAGAAGTGAAGAGAGTAAGGAATGGTGGATCGAGGATGGAAGAGACAGTGAGAGATGTGAATGGAAAGATTTTAAGAGGGACTGATGCAAGGAAAAGATGGGCAGAATATTTTGAGTGCTTGCTGAATTTTGAGGAAGATAGAGAGGCAGATATAGTGGCAGTGGGGGGTGTTCAAGTGCCAGTAATGGGAGATGAAAATGAAAGAGAGATTACAAGAGAGGAGGTGAAAAGGGCATTGTATAAAGCGAAAGCAGGTAAAGCACCTGGAATGGATGGTGTGAGAGCGGAGATGTTGAAAGAAGAGGGTGTGACTGCTTTGGCATTGTTAGTGAGAGTGTTTAATATATGCTTTATGTTGTCAATGGTGCCAGTGGAATGGGTGATTGTTTGTATAGTGCCCCTATACAATGGTAAGGGAGATGTGTATGATTGCAGTAATTTTAGGGGTATAAGTTTGTTGAGTGTGGTAGGAAAAGTGTATGGTAGGATACTGGTTACTAGGATTAGGGATAAGACAGAAAATGTGATCGCGGAAGTGCAGAGTGGTTTTAGGAGAGGTAGCAGTTGTATAGATCAGATTTTTATAGTTAGGCAGTTATGTGAGAAATATTTAGCAAAGGGTAAGGATGTGTATTTTTCATTTTTGGATCTGGAGAAAGCGCATGATAGAATTGATAGAGAGGCAATGTGGAATGTTTTGAGCTTATATGGAATTAATGGTAAATTGTTGCATGCAGTGAAGAGTTTGTATGAGGGCAGTAGAGCTTGTGTTAGGGTAGGGAATGAAGTGAGTGAGTGGTTTCCAGTGAGTGTGGGACTGAGACAGGGATGTGTGATGTCACCATGGCTGTTCAATTTGTATATTGATGGAGTTGTAAGAGAGGTGAATGAGCGAGTGCATGGTCGAGGTTTGAGAATGGTAGATGGGGATGATAACGAGTGGGAGCTGAATCAGTTGCTGTTTGCAGATGATACCGTGGTGGTGGCAGATTCAGAGGAAAAGCTGTGTCAGTTAGTGTCACAATTTGGAATGGTGTGTGAGAGAAGGAAGCTGCGAGTGAATGTGGGAAAGGGTAAGGTTATGAGTTGTACAAGAAATGAGGATGGTGCTGGATTGAATGTTATGTTGAATGGAGAAACACTTGAGGAAGTTGATCAGTTTAAGTATTTAGGCTGGGTTATAGCTGCAGATGTGTGTCACAGAGTGATTGAAGGATGTAAAGTGCTGGGTGCGTTGAAAGGAGTGATGAAGAATAGAGGGTTGGAAATGAATGTTAAGAAAGTTTTGTATGAGAAAGTGGTTGTGCCAACTATGATGTAACGATCAGAGTTATGGGGTATGAAAGTAAGTGAGAGACGGAAACTAAATCTGTTTGAGATGAAATGCCTGAGGAGTATGATTGGTGTATCTCGGTTGGATAGGGTTTGGAATGAAGTGGTGAGAGCAAGAACGGGTGTGAGGAGAGAAATTGCAGGCAGAGTAGATATGAATGTTCTGAGATGGTTTGGCCATGTGGAAAGGATGGATGATGAAAGACTACTGAAAAAGGTGATGAATGCGAGAGTTGATGGGAGAAATGCTAGAGGGAGGCCTAGGTTTGGATGGATGGATGGAGTAAGGAGAGCCCTGAATGATAGGAGGATGGATGTGAGGGAAGCAAGCGAGCGTGCTAGGAATAGAAATGAGTGGCGAGCGATTGTTACGCAGCTCTGATGGGCATCTGCTGTTACCACGGGGCTGCACCTTACAGAGGTAGCCCTGTGGTAGGGGTAGTAGGAGAAGTTGGCAGTTGTGGAAGAGCAGTGCCATCTGAATGGTCGCTAGCTCCCTTGTCATTGCCCATAGAGCAAAGTAATCCCCTTATTATTTTCTTTCTTTGATGTCGGCTACCCCCCAATTAAAGGGGGAAACAGCCAAGGTAGATAGATAGATGTGTGTGTGTGTGTAATCAAAGGCGTGTGAATTATTCTGCTGTATGTGTTTCTAAATAATAATAATAATAATAATAATAATAATAATAATAATAATAATAATAATAATAATAATAATAATAATAATAATAATAATAATAATAATAATAATAATAATAATAAAGTTGAAAATGGTGATAACAATGATAATAAATGATGATGAAAAATGAGCATTTTCTCCTTTGGACGTTTCATCAGATTCGGTCTTTCAATATAAGTCTTCCAACTGGGATGTTACGCAAGAGATGAAAGACGCTTATAAGAGGAATGGTTATGTGCTCTTGAGGTAAGAGATCTCAGTTCCGCTTATTATTATTATAATTATTTTTATTATTATTATTATTATTATTATTATTATTATTTTTTTTTATTATTATTATTATTATTATTAATATTTTTATTATCATTGTTTTATTATTATTATTATTATTATTATTATTATTATTATTATTATTATTATTATTATCATCATCATCATCATTATTGTTGTATTCTTTTAACCAAATCCGATAAGATTTTCATATATATTAACGCTAAAATAAGATAACAGCAACCCGCAAATGCCATTGAAGATATAAAAAAAAAACGATTATGCCTAATAGGAACGTCTTGACTAACGCTGAGATCGAGAAGATACGGTGTGCCGTTGAATCTAGCGATGGGATTCAAAGCCGGGCTTACAGTCGAGACGATGGCAAAGGTCGAAGAAGCCACGTGGCCCTCTGGAATCATCCTGGTGACGACATCACTGGAATCCTTGCCAGGATGGAACGAGTGGCTGGAACCATGCAAGAGGTACTGGAATTGGACAGATTCACCTTCCCAAAAACGCTATGCCGTTCTTTGAATATCCTATCCTAACATGACTTAATCAGATCAAACCAATGCTAAGCTAAGCTGATCTTAACTTAAACTGACCAAACTTAAGCTAATCTTATGTAATCAAGTCATATTTAACCAACCATCATAAATGCCTAATCAGATCAAACCAATGCTAAGCTAAGCTGATCTTAACTTAAACTGACCAAACTTAAGCTAATCTTATGTAATCAAGTCATATTTAACCAACCATCATGGAGAAAATATATTGTAAACTAACCATGTCAAATGTAACCAAACCTACCACAATCAAATTTGACCTAAGTTAACCAAACCTTATCAAACCACACCAAGCCAAATTCAACCTAATCGAACCTATTTTACCTAACCAAAGTAAACAAACTCTAAGCTACCCGAACTAAATCAAGCTAAACATAATCAGAACTCACGAAATAAAATTAACCCTAATCTAACTTAACCAACCCAAGATTAATCTAAGCAAATCTACTTTATAGAAGGGGGTTGAGGGTATTATCCTCATGATAAATAATTTATAGATACATTGATTGCGTTATAATAATGTCTGTAATCAGTCATTAGTGAGAAGAATTCACCATTATTGACCTGAGCAAACCTAACCTAACATATTGTGATCTGGGTCATAGTGTTCTTTGAAGTATATTTATCACATACCTGGATTTCAAGCTTTGCATTGCTCAGTACCTCTTTGGGTACGGCCACACTTAACGCGATTTGCTTGGAAGGTAGATGGTAGCAGGATGCCCAGCGAGTCGGCGGCAAGAACTAACACTCAATATATAACGCGAGTGCCATACCTGATGCGGCTGCATCCAGTATGGCCACTCACATAAGATTATTTGTGTTCCTTCTCGCCTCTGACCCTTTTAGCAACCCGCTACTCTCTACCTTCCAAGTAAATCATGTGAAGTGTGGCCGCACCCTTAAGTTTTTCAGTTCTTGATCGGTTAATCAATTTGTCTTAATTTGTAATTGTATCTGTAGCGTCCTTTTGATATGAATTTAAGTTAATAGGAATCACTGATTTCGCTGTGCAATATTTGTATGATTTCTATATTTATTTTTAGTTTATTTTATCTTTTACTCTGTGATTCTGAGTGTGCAATCACTTTTTCTTCAGCTGATGGGTGGTGATGAGATCTATCACTATCACAGCAAGCTAATGATGAAGAATGCCAAAACAGGAGGGCGCCATGTGTGGCACCAAGATTATGGGTAATGTCAGTCTCCAAACTTTTTTCGTATTATACAAACGGGACATTATAGAAAGTAACAGATAAATTGATGTTCTCTTATTTTACACATACACTCATACACAGAGACCGTAACCTTCCTAGCAAGGGGAGTGGCCGAATCATGGCATACACTTTTAGAAAACCAATTCACTTCATTTCACTAACTTTGCTTGATTTGGTACTATTGGGGTCTCCAAGCTTGCCTTTAGTATATAACTTTTGCCCGAGATGAAAACAAGTTAAAAATGTCTTTTATACGTAATTTTTACTTTTGTTTCACAGATTCAGAACTTGGGAAAAAGTTCTTTATCAATTGCATTTCTTTGCATTTCAAAACCTCAGTAGGTTTGCTGTTACACATAAAATCTGTGTATTTTTCAGATGATGCTCTCATTGCTTTCATCTTCTTTGCTTACAGCCTTAACCCATTTTTATATGAGGTCGCTGTTTCTTGCAAGCCTTTTCCACCTTTTCTTGTCTCACGTAACCTGTTTCCTTACCCCCTTAGCCCGCATAGCATTTGCTACATTATCTCTAAAATTTCCTTAAATCTTTAAGAAGTGTAAGGACTGGTCATACACTCCAAAGCATTACAGTTTTAGGAAAAGTTTTAATTACCCTTATGTCTTTCCTCTTGCCTCTAGAATTGCTAGTTTATTTTATACAAATATCTTTACATTTTTATCTATCTATGCATATGTAGAATTATAACGCCTGGTCTTGGCTCAAAGTCAGATGTAAGGATTCAGCAATTTTTAAGCCTTTTATGCAACATATGGTCATATCTGAGATTATAAATTAGCAGGTTATAGCCAAAATTCATTTATTAGACAAGTTGTATGCTATTTTGCTGTATTGTATGGTGATACCATATTAAGTCATTTAATTAGCTTACAAGAATCACCGTAGATGACATGCTCTTAATCTAAAGTTGGTGACTGTAAGACTGACCTTGACTTAATTATAGAGATAATGTATCGGTGGATATAAACAGGAACAGCATCTAGGCCCGATTTTTTAAACAGTGTAAACCTAGGATACCATATTGTTAGTTAGCTAGACACACACAAATGGATTTCGTAAACGCATCTGACGCGGTTCTGTGTATGGCTAGGATCCCGTACGAGATCCTAGCTATACACAGAACCGCGTCAGATGCGTTTATGAAATCCATTTGCGTGTGTCTAGCTAACTTACAATGTGATATCTTAGATTTACACTGTTTAAGAAATCAGGCCTTAGTATAAACAAACCAGTCTTGGCTGAGCCCATCTTCCAATGGGCCTAGGTTGAGGAACTACGAAGAGATTAGCAGAGAACACAGTATATAGAAATAAAAATAAGTCATCTTACAAGGTGGTCTTGAAATGGAGTGTCTTTCAAAGGGGATAAGTATATAGGAAGATTTAGAAAACGGAAATCATATCTTGACAGATCTTTCACAACATATTGGCCTGTTCGAGACCAGACTATTTAGCTAATTTACTGAATGCAGATTTACAGACCAGACTACTAAGCTAATTTACTAAATACAAATTCCAGACAAGACTACTTAGATGATTTCCTGAGTACGGCTTTCCTGACTACTTAGCTAGTTTATTGAATACAGATTTCCAGATTTCCAGACTAATTAGTTAATTTACTGAATACAGAGTTCCAGATTTTCAGACTACTTAGCTAATTTACTGAATACAGATTTCCAGATCAGACTGCTTAGCTATTTTACTAAATGCAGATTTCCTGACCATTCTGCTCAGCTATTTTACTAAATACAGATTTCCAGACCAGATTAGTTAGCTAATTTACTAAATACAGATTTCCAGACCACATTACTTAGATAATTTCCTGAATACAGATATTGGTACAACAATGGCTGTCTGTATCCTGACATGGCTTCTGTCTTCATACCTATTGATGACTGTACTCGAG
The DNA here is from genome assembly GCA_037179515.1 of Halocaridina rubra. Taxonomy (NCBI): domain Eukaryota; kingdom Metazoa; phylum Arthropoda; class Malacostraca; order Decapoda; family Atyidae; genus Halocaridina; species Halocaridina rubra. The sequence goes on along the minus strand of JAXCGZ010015249.1, from coordinate 46,496 downwards.
CGAACAGTTGCCTTCAGGTAATGAAGGGCTCTCATCTCTTGGGTCGCATCAATCACGAACGGATTGGTGAACAGCTGGGGGCAGAGCCAGAGCGTGTTGAACAAGTTAGTATAAGTAAAATTAGTTTTCTTTACTTTAATTAGTTTAATTATTTTATATTTATGATGATAAGTTGTTGATTTCTAGAACTTTTGAAATTAGGTGCAGAACCAGAACTACTCTGACAAACTAGTATATATATATAGTTTGTCCTTAAAACTATGAATGCATAGCATGAACTACTTCCTCTCTTAGCGAATTCCAATCCTCAACTATTTTTACACTTAAAAAGTACTTCCATACATTCTGCAAGAGTATGTCTTGCCAAGATTCAATAAAATCAGAGCGAACTGAAAGAGCTTTAATGAATTATATTTGCATTTCTAAGTTCCTCGTGTTGGTGAAGACTTGAACCTTGTCGAAGAACAGAATGAGATACATAGATTATTATTTAGACATTTCCAATAGATAGTGAAATACTCGGGTTAGAATAAAAAATTAGTAAAATTAGTACTGTTCGTTTTGGGAAATCATAGTTATATAGTTATATTTCCGTTATCCATGTTCTAGTCTCATTGTTCAATGATAAAAGTTCTCTTTTTTTGCAACGTTCTATAATTCACTTCTGTTGGGAAACTTTTCCTTTTTATTCTTTCATTTGTTAGCGCTAGAATTTTTTTTTTTTTTTTTTTTTATCTTTATAGTGTTTAAAAGGTCTATAGCTTCATCCTTGGGGAATTGAACTTGGGACCTTCTGGGTGAAAGTCAAGTGTTAAATGATTAAGTTTCGGTAAAAAAAAAAATATGTTTTCTATTATATATCAACTGCTTAATGATGCCGCGTTAGTTTATTGGTAGAGCACGCGAATCGGGATCCTACCTTAATACCCCAGCTTCAGCCTGTCTGCTTCCAGCCTTATTTGAATGGGAACTTCAGTTTGGCCAAGATACAAAGGTCCACCAATTTTCGAGGTGGCGAGAAGCTGCCTCAAAGAAACTTTGCACACATCTTTTGCACTACAACCCTCTTAAGTAACTTGTGGAGTATTAATTAAGAGCAAGAAAAGTTTTAAGATATGCATTCTGCCAGAATTACTAAGTTTTCTAAAAATAAAAAAAATAAAATAATAATTATAATAATAATAATAATAATAATAATAATAATAAGAAGAAGAAGAAGAAGAAGAAGAAGAAGAAGAAGAAGAAGAAGAAGAAGAAGAAGAAGAAGAAGAAGAAGAAGAAGAAGAAGAAGAAGAAGAAGAAGAAGAAGAAGAAGAAGAAGAAGAAGAAGAAGAAGAAGAAGAAGAAGAAGAAGAAGAAGAAGAAGAAAATTAAAAACTTAAATGAAAGCTTTATTGCAGTCTATGAGAATTAGTTGAGAATTTCCAGAATCAAATTTATATACTTTTTCGAGAGTTAGATTGTCGCACAAAATTTTTTTTTATTGGAGAATGAAAGAGGCTGGTTGGTAGGAAGTGTTAGTTTTTTTATTTGTCCTTACTAGTCTCCACTTGAGGATGGACACAGATGGATTGAATCTGAGGAAATATGAGTGGGTGCCCTTCCTATCGGCCCGCTGTGGACTCGAATGTGGGTTCATCACCTCTCAAGTCGAGCACTCTACTGGTTACGCTACAGCGGTTCTCAGGAAGTGCCACAGTAGATGTTGCTTATTACAGACAAGGTGAATTATTTACAATCTGCTGCGTAAACGAACAAGAAGTAGGTCACATATAAAGAAAGGAAATAGCGTCATATATATTTCTCGTGATGGATGTTCATGTAGTGATATAAGACATGTGTTTTATTGTTAATCCTTTAATTTATGTAGTACTCCTGGTGAAAAAAGAAGAACAAAACTAGACACTATGAAAGGGATCAGTTAAATATTAACTACCCCAATACATTAAATAACCTCGTAACATGTTAGGTTAGGTTAGTATAGGTAAGGTTGGACATTAAGCTAACCTAATCTAATCTAGCAATTTACGTGCTTAATTAATGTTCTTTGGTTGTTAATCTTTACCTGATTCCAAATATTATTGGATCAATTTTACCCTTAACAAAACGCGTGCTTGTGATGATATCTTCTCTCATTGACCCCGCACATCTATAGCTTTTTACACTGAGCCCTTCCAAGTACGATAAGGACTCTCTCCCACAAGAGAGAAGCCACTACCCTCTCCTTATTCTTAAATAAATTTTATTAAGAGAGGAGCTGCAAAAGCGTCCTTTGGGAGTCGAACTTGAGACCTTCTGGGTGAGAGCCAAGTGCTTAAATGATTGAGTTTCGGTAAAAAAAAATATATTTTTTATAATAAATCAAGTACTTAAGGGGCCATTTTAGCTCAGTGGTAGAGCGTGCGAATCTAAATTCAACCTTAATACCCCAGCTTCAGCCTGTCTGTTTCCAGCCTTATGTGAATGGGAACACATAAAACCGCAAAAAAATTATATTTAGGAAAGAAAGAGACTTACTTTTGGATAATATGTTATGAGCTCCCAATAAGAAAAAGTAAGTTATATGAAAAGAGATATTACTTAATTTTGGAATGAATATGCAGATGACATACTTATTTTCTGCATATTTAGCTCCTGGTATTCAAAAGTTTCTCTTGCTAACCTCATCATCTTATATCTCGTGTTGGGTGTTGGTGGGAACGTAAAACTTTCATATGCTTTTATTTATATCTTGTCATTCATTTGCTCATAATCTCGTATGTCATTCTGGGTGTTCGTGGAAACGTATAATTCGATATTCATAATGTAAATTCCTCATATTCATTGCGTTTTATTCATAGATTTTTCATTGTTGATATTATTTTATATCGATTTGGTCACCTGTGGGAAGGCTTGTTTCCTTACTGAATCATCTCTTATTCATATTTTCTCTTCCCACATAACGGTTAAATATGTTTTGGATTTTTAATGAATATATGATTTGTTGTTCAATAATATTTAGTATTTTTATCTAGTTTTTTTTACCTAGCTGCCATCCCCTAACCTCATACGCATATCTCTCGTTTTGGGTATGTAGTATTGTTATAAAATATTAACACAAAATAATTATAAAATCTGGCCACCGCGGTAATGGGCTGCAGCTAATTAGCTAAGACCAGGAGACCCCTTTAACCCACCCACCCCCAAGAAAAAAGCAAGTTGTGTCCTTTGCATAAAAAAGGAAAGTCTGACTTCAGTACAGGGTGCATAAGGTACCACCAACTGTGCCAGTGGAGGCGTTAATAGAAATAAGAAAGCTCTCAGCCCACTGCTGGAGTTAGAAAATGAACACATACACTCACCAATGAAAGTCTGAGTACTTCATATATTCCTATTATACTTGTCTTGTCGTAACATTATCTTTTTTTAAGTTATCTCCTTATATAGAATTGGCAATGGATGAAGGACTTTAATATTTATTATCTCGTAAAGCTCTTTACCTAAATAGATAATGGCGGAAGTGACGTGCGCGCATGCGTGCGTGCGTGCACTTACCTAATTGTGCTTATGGGAGAGATCCATATACTCGTTACTCCCCGTCTCCTGATCGGTTATCATATTTGTCCTTCATACTATGAATGCATTTAGCAGTGTGTGTGTGGATGGATGGATGGGTGGGTGGGTGATAATTTTATAGAGCTTCCTCTCCTCCGCCAGGCCAAGTTAAAACTGGAACACGTCTATGTGGAGATGAAAGCTGGAGACATGCTTTACTTCCATTGTAACCTTCTCCACACATCGGATCAGAACACTTCGGACCTTCGACGCTGGGTTTTCATTGTGGCATTTAACAAGCGATCCAATAATCCTTACAAGGAACATCATCATCCTTGTTACACACCCATGACCAAGGTACGGGATACTTGTAAATTCGAGTGCTTGTTACTGATATTCTGGAGGAAACGTAAGCCTGACTTATATTTGTTTTATAATTGATGTTAAATTCGAATGGTTGTTACTGATATTCTGGAGGAAACTTAAGCCTAAGTTATCTTTCTAGAATTACTGATATTCGTAAGGTAATTTCTTACTGATTTAGCTGTTCAGGTGTCACTGATAACTTGACTGATTGTAATACAATCATTCATTTCTGAAACAAAATCATATGACATAATTTTAGCCACCAAGTTAAACGCAGTCATAACCATTTTTGTGGTAAGTTTGTGGAAAAATCCGTTCGTTTATGGGGATTTACCAACCTCGTAAAGATGTTTTTGCTGGAAATTTTATCTTATTAAAAAAAGCATTTTCTTAATTCAGGCGATTAAGTAAGGTGTGTTAACGTAAGATTACATTAAAAAAAGAGTGCATTGAATTATATATTCATAATATTCTGAAGCCTTTCTGTACACGAAATGTGCACAAATATATGAATTCGCAAAATTTTTCTTGGGTTTTAGTTATTCTGAGGCATTATGTGCACGAATTGTTCACGGATATATAAATTCGTTATATTTTTCTAGAAATTCCGTGATAATTTCCTTTATGATTACTCTAAGGTGTTTATGTACAAGAAATTTAAGCTTCTTATGAATATATATATATATATATATATATATATATATATATATATATATATATATATATATATATATATATATATATATATATATATATATGCACATAATACCTGTTAAAATTTAAATCAACCCTACCATACTTTCAGGTCCCGGACTCGGCTCTCATGGCCTGCAGTGGTAAGGAAAATTTAGAAGGAAAATGGTTCATGAAACTCTCTGATGATATTTCTATAAAAACTCGAATCCACTAATTGATACTGCTTGAGAACTCTTAATAGAGCTTAGCATCTGAAGAGGGTTCTAGTGTGAATCGAAAGCTAAGAGTGTAACTTTTTTTTTTAGATATGTAAAGTCACTATATAATTTTTTTTTTTTTTTAATAAAAGTGTCATACTGCATGGTTGTGTTTCTGCTGGAGGGGTTCTAATGAACTTGGCCTCTGAAGATGGCTGATCTATGAACCAAAAGCTAAGAATGTATCTTTATAAATATATATTCAGGGTGTCCCAAAAGTTACTATATAGTAATATTACTTATATATATATATATATATATATATATATATATATATATATATATATATATATATATATATATATATATATATATATATATATATATATATATATATATATATATATATATATATATATATATATATATATATATATATATATATATATATATATATATATATATATATATATATATATATATATATATATATATATAAGTTGGTGTTTGGTAATATTATTTGTTTGACAAAAGTTACTGTATGGCAGTATCTTTATTTTTCACAATAGCTACTATGCAGTAGTATTCAGATTTTTCTTTCAAAAAGGTACTGAGCAGTAATACTGAGTTTGTGGAATATAAATATTGCTGCACAGCAACTATTGTGAAAATGAATGACATTGTACAGTAACTTTTGTGAAATATAAGTATTATTACACTGTAGCTTTTTGTGAAAAAGTGCATCACTGCATGGTATATTTAGTGTGGAAAAACAAGAACGTTTGGGACACCCTGTAGTAAACTCTGCATAATTCAGCATGTTTTTTTTTCTCCATTTTGTAATGTTAATCATAACGCATGATTGTGTAACAATAAAAATTAGTAAAACTAACATGGAATGTGTATAAATTTAATGCCTATTATCTTATGTTTAAGGCCCCTTTCACACCAAAGTGGCACGTCGCACGTGATATGCCACGTGGCACGCCAGTTGAAAACGAACATCCGGAATTATATGAAGCCTTTCATACAGAAGTGGCGCAACATGTGCCACGCCACTTCTGTGTGAAAGGTTCATATATTTCCGGATGTTCGTTTTCAACTGGCGTGCCACGTGGCATCCCATGTGTGACGTGCCTCTCTGGCGTGAAAGCGGCCTAAGACTTGTGTTTCTATTAAAATTTGTAGTCCGTAAATGTTGTTAGATATATTTTTGTAGAAAAGTTTTATCATTGACTTAGAAATATTTTCTTGGTCTGAATGTTGATGCGTTTTCCTGTATGCTGTTCATAATTAGGCCTCATTCGAAAGGGGGTGGAGCGCCGCCTGACCCTGTCTCTTGTTAACTGCAACCACTCTGCAGGCTGAAGATGTCTTCCCGCCACTCTCTTCACACCATCCATATATTTCTCTTTTGTCTTCCTCTTGCGAGATCTCTTACCTTCCACAATTACAGTCAACACCAGAACACACTTCTATTTAATAATAATATTCTGGACCGGCTGTCCCACATTTTGCTCCGAGAGTCAGGTCGTCACCCTCTCATGACTCAGCACTTTCAAGTCTCTTTTTTTCTGGATAATTTTCTCTGCAATTATCGATGAACGAAAGCATGCTTCTTATCAATAATATTTTAAACTAAATTATCTGACTTTATGCTCCCAAAGTAAAGTTGGAAAGATTTTTATTCTCAATACAGCAAGATTTTAATATAATTTTTCCTGCTTTATATATATATATATATATATATATATATATATATATATATATATATATATATATATATATATATATATATATATATATATATATATATATATATATATGTGTGTTTTTTTTCTGCATATATCAGTGAACGAGGGCAGGAATTTGACTCATAATATTCTGGTATGCATTATGATAGAATTTTTCCTGCAATGTCTGTCTTCTGCATATATCAGTGAATGTAAGTGGGAATTAGACCCATAATATTATCTCAATTATTTGGCTTAATGCTCTAGAAAACAAGTTGTTATTTACTCTTGGCGCAAGTCTAAATCAACTGTTCTTAGTTAAAAGTTTTAAAGAACAATAATATTTTTTTATTTTGGATCAGGTAAAGCTTAACGACCCCCAGAACGTTAAATAACCCCAGGCGTTGTTAGGTTACACATTAACCTTACTTAACCTAACCTAAGCTATCTTTCGGGGTTATATCATGCTCTGGGGTCACTAATCTTTACCTGTTCCCTCTTTGCTAGTAGATGTGCAAAACATTTGTCTCTCTTGATGACGTGTACTCTCCGAATGTTTTTTTTTTTTACATTTTCAACAGTAGTAGGCCTATGTTGTTTTTAAAAGAGTTTACATTTTTCAATAAACATCCATTGAACAATAATTTGATAATATCTTCAGACTGAAACGATAAAATATTTTCATAATACTCATTTTTTGTAAAAGTATGCGAATATGACCTTTCGGGAAAAAAAAACATTGAAGGGTCTTTTTTTATAAACCTTTTGAACTTTAAAAAATTTGAATAGGCCTAATTATCTTATGTTTGTTCTTAACTTTTTTTTCAGATTGATAATGAGATTTCCATTGAAAACAGGAAATTTGTATGCAAGGAGAAGGTGTCAAATTATTATATTTTTTCTTTTACATTCACCTCAGGACGACTAACATTAACAGTGAGAAAGTTCGAAATATTCAGAACAAATTGTTTTTATTTTTATCCTTGCTAGTCTCTTTCTTTTCTATTTTTTAAGGGAGGTGTAACATAGTGGATATTGAATTTGGTTTCGATAATTACAGAAGTAGATAAGCCTCTGCATCATCTAGGCTAAGAAAGTTTTGCAATGTCCTTAGTTTGGCTTTTAAAAGGAAATGAAAAGAAGGTATTAATTTTACATGAAAAAATAATATATATATATATATATATATATATATATATATATATATATATATATATATATATATATATATATATATATATATATATATATATATTATAACAGTTATCTATTACTCGCATTTAAGAATATTTAGGGGTTTACAAAGGCAATTTTGCTATATTTCTTAGTGTGAGTTTTAAAAGCGAGAAGAGAAGGGTGAATTTTACTTCGAGAATGAGAAACTTTACGATTTTAAAGTAGCTAGAATTTCAGTTTAGGGGTTTGTGTATATAAAGGCTTTTTCTTCATCCGTAGCGTAAATCTCAATTAGAAAAAGAGAGAAGGAAATGATTAAAAAAAAATAGGAGGCTTTGCATATATAAAGTAAAATTTTCATATGAAAGCCCATATATATATATATATATATATATATATATATATATATATATATATATATATATATATATATATATATATATATATATATATATATATATATATATATATATATACACACACACACATATATATATATATATATATATATATATATATATATATATATATATATATATATATATATATATATATATATATGTGTGTGTGTGTGTGTGTGTGTGTGTGTGTGTGTGTGTGTGTTATAGTTTTTGCACTTATATAGTATTTGCTCGCAAGTAGTGATCTTCGCTGAGCTTCATGAAGTTCGTGTTGGCGACTTCTTCATCAGCATCACATTCCATCAAAGCAGAATCAGGCATCTGTCAAAAAAAAAAAAATAGAGAATGGAAAATAATTCTTATTTGTCTGAGTGATGTCTAAGAGGTCCACCTTAGTTGATAACTGGGCTTCTTATTGGCTATATATATTAATGAGAGATGCTTTTGACACTCCCTCAATTAGAATCTTACTTGTATAAGGGATGTGGCATTCTAAAGGCATTTCTAAAAGGAATAAAAGTTCTCGAAATTGATTCAAATTAGAAAGAACTTTAGAGTGGTACGTGGCATGACCCAATGTCTCTCCAAATTCCTTTTAGTGCTTATTCGACCATTCTTTCCATATGCCCAAGCCACCTCATCGCACACTGGTCAGATTTATTATGCAACTTTCTTCAAGAGTCACTTTTATGCTTCATTCTGACTATTTTTATGCCATTTAGGAAAGCATAGGAGCCAGGGCACCTATATAACCTTTTTTTAAAGGAACTTAGTATTAAACAGTCAAAAGAACTCTATTTCGGAAGGCGAGAGAGAGAAAGATCTCTGTTATATGAACACATGATCTTGCTGGAATATGCTTTGAATGTTAGAGAGAATAATGATAAAATAATGTATTGTGTATCATCACTTGGATATTCATTAGAGATATTTAGAGGATGTCTTCATATTTGGTTAATGATATACTTACCCTCCGTTATTTTGTAATGGTGATATATGAAACTCAGTAACTCTGTGAACTGTAATATATCTGTTTTGCCAGGATTCCCTGGAGGATTTTATCATGGATGCCAAAAGAAAAACTTTAACTTTGATTTATATATCCTCTGAATATGCTTGTGTTCATATTGCAGTTCATTGCAGCTCTTCTAACTTCATGATAAACTTAATTTTTATCTTAATTTAACATAAGTTAGCATGAGTTATGTTTGTATTATCATTCTAGGTGCATAGCTTCGTAATTAGGGTGAAGTTTTATACTTTAATAAGATTTTTATATTTCGTATTATCTCAAAACAACACTGTCGAATTTTCTACACTATATATCTTCCAGATTAATTTTAGCAAAAAAAAAAAAAAAGGATTGAAAAAAATTCCCGGAGATATTTAAGCGATACCTACGTCATTAAGCCCCTCCCACATGCGCACTCACTGTCCATCCTTACTCAAGCCACGTGATTGGTGTAACTCACTTTGATCATTGGTGTGTATCGAGGCATATGATGTTCTTTATAAGGATCGTTCTTTTTCTTGTTAAAAGCAACAACGAACACCCACCGTCGCTTATCGGAGGTATTTGGATCGGATCCATGTAAGAGATTGCAGTGAAAGAACAGAATATCGCCAGCCTTCATTTCTAGATATAGATGATCTAGTTTGTGTTTTGCCTAGAATAGAGTAGATGTTATTGGTAAAATATGGGTGATTGCAAAACGAAATTATACGATGATTTGATGTCAACTTTAGATTTGATATGGGAAGAGATCAGGTCATGGGATGAGATTTCATATGTAAAATTTAAGTCCTGTTTACATATTTCTCAAATGGACCGAGTTTGAGCTCTTGGTATGACAAAAACGTGATCAGTAGTATTTCTTAACAATGTTTATATTGTGTTTTCTCTTAAATATGCAGTCGGAATACTACTTGCAGCTTTTAGTTACCTGCACTTGATATTTTGAAATGAGCTAAGTAGTTGACCAAGCCTTACAGATAGCGAATGTTAGTGTTGTTGAAGCTCTTGTATTAAGTATAATCTCTATATAAGCTTTCAATCTCCTTATATATCTTATTGATATTAATAGACGTATAATTTTGATTTTTTCTTCAAACCTTGCAAACAACTGCTATTAACTGTAGTTGACATTTGGTAATAACCTATAGATATGTCCAAACCTTACAAATAGCTGATAATAATGTTATTGGAGCTCTGGTACCAAACAAGAATTTCATATAAATGTAGACTACCAAATTCTTTATATGTTTTTTTTTATATTAAAAGACCATCACTGTTAATTTTTCGTTCATCCTTGTGTTTATGACTTACCTGTTCAACTCTCTCCATGTCTGCTGCCCTTTGCTCGCCACTGAGACCGTGGGTGATGCGCCCCATGTGATGCGATGCCGTTAAGACTTGTAGGCACCCATTTTCTCGGGTAGTGTCATCTATGGGTATAAACACTGACCCCATTTCAGGGTATAAACAATAGTTGTCATACCAGTACCTGCCAATGTATAAATGAGTTTACTGGAAATAGAGACCCTTATTATAATAAATGAATTTACTAATTAGTCGTACCATATGAAGCTTTCGTTTTCTACTGGAAGTGCCTTCAGGATGCAGATATACTCTCCTGTTTTAATCATAGTAGGAAATAGCTACCACAAGAACCAATGGTGCCAAGAGTTTTAAGAATAATCCTTATAATATGTGTCCCTATTAGTCCCCCATATGAGGGTGGACACAGAGTGTGACTGGGGAATTGAGGCTGGATGCTCTTCCCAGCGCTTCATGGTGGGTTCGATCGTGGTTCAGTCAACTCCCATGTCGAGCACTTTGACCATTCGGCCACCATGGTGGGTACAATACTGAATAACATTGCGTCATCTTACTGAACCTCTGGCGCCAAGAGTACTAACCCGTAATCTTGGTGCCACACTGTCCTTCCTCCGACGTAAGCGTCTTTCAGCATCAATTTGCTGTGGTAATGGTACAACTCGTCGCCACCCAATAACTGCAGTACAAGAATATTAAATCTTATCATTTGAGAAGATGCACATCGTTCTCTCTTAACCTATAAATATATTGCTTATTATTGTAGAATTTTGACAATGTAAAACTATTCTTCACTTAGCTAATTGGAATAAAGAATTAGCATTTTTTTAATGGGCACACTTGTATAGGTTAGAAATGGTGTAGTATATATAGCTAAACTTTGCTTTTATATATTTTTGAGGATGGTGTTGAAAATTACCTTCAATTTAAATAGGAATTTTGATTTTAAATGCAATATAAACTTAGGAAAATATTTGGCATACTTAGTATGAAGCATATTAAGAAAATACAGTTCGTATGTAATCGTATACAGATCTTTGATTTATAGCTATATTTGT
>JAXCGZ010015249.1:12500-30000 GCA_037179515.1 Halocaridina rubra | reverse complement strand
GAATGAATGGTGAGGACAGTAAAAGCCTCTGGGCAGGGCTTCACTGAAGTGCTGTGGATTTCAAGGTATACATCCCGTTGGGTAGTAGAAAAAGGAGCTTGGTTGGTTTGGACTGGGCTTTTATAGGAATTACTGTATTCTTCCAAATGAATGGAAGGGAGAGAGAAATGGGTTGAGCTTAGTTGGGCTGGAGTGTTGCAGATCCCAAGATTTATTTCCAGTTGGATGATAGATTGAGGTAGTGGTTTGGCTGTTCTGTCATGGGATCTCAGGGTATTTATCCAAGTGATTGATTGGGAAGAGTAATGGTCCAGACTGGGATGATGAGGATATCAAAGTATGCCTCAAGGTGCATAGTAAGAGAGAAAAGGAACTTCTGTTGTGTGGACTGGGTTGTTCCTGGATCTTGTGAATTGTAGTTAAGAAAAGAATGTGGGTGTGACTGGACTGGACTGGAATTTCAGTCTCACAATATTAATACAAGTATTGGTAACAGCTGGTAGCTTGGACTTGACTGGACTGAAATGGGCTGTTGTACAATCTTAAGGCGTTCATCAAAAGTCTGTGCTGGGCTAAGCTTTTACACAATCTCCAAATAAAGATATATGTTGATGACAGGCAGTTTGGGGTGGCTGGACTAGAATGGGCTGATGCACAATCTTTAGGTGTTCATAAAGGTCTAGCTTGAGCTGGGTTTTTAAAGGATGATATATTCCGCATCATCTAATATCGCTCTTGGGTCAATCGTAAAGAGCTAATCGAACCTAATTCCATTGCCAAAGGCTAATAGACTCTGCAGTATCTAATTTCGTTCATAGATCCATCATAAAGGGCTAATAGAACCTGCAGCAATTAATTTCACTCTTGGATCCATTTTTACAGGCTAATAGACCCCGTAGCTTCTAATTCCATCTTGGGTCCAGCCTGATGGGCTAATATAACCTACAGCTTCTTATTTCGCTCTTGGTAACATCGTTACAAGCTAATAGACCATGCAGTGGCTAATTGTGCTTTTGGGTCCATCGTTAAGTGCTAAAAGACCCCTCTGTGTCTAATTTTGTTCTTGGGTCCATCATCAAGGGCTAATAGACCCTGCAGTCTCCAGTTACAATTAGGAATTGGATTAATTAGAAGTTTAAATTCTTCATGCTAATAATGGATTATGGTGAGAGGAAATTTTTTTTATTTTTTTTAGGGGAGGTATTATTTCCTTTTCTGTTTTTTTTATTTTATGATATATAAGATGATCTTGAATGATGAATTGATTATTATTATTATTATTATTATTATTATTATTATTATTATTATTATTATTATTATTATTATTATTATTATTATTATTATTATTATTATTATTATTATTATTATCATTATTATTATTATTATTATTAATCTCAATGGGCGTTTTATATACTTATTTTAGTATATTTTCTGAACTGATGAGGTGTCTGTACTCCAGAATTATACTAACCACCGCGTCGATAAGGTTATATTGGCTAATAACTTTCGCTCTCTTAATATTTAGCCATAACATATTCACGAGGTAAGTTCATTTCTCTTAATTGAATTCAGTATTAACACCTGCGATCCTTAACGCGCATACACACACACACACACACACACACACACACACACACACACACACACCACTTGTGCAGCAATGACTCTTGCTCTATCCGCAGTGAAGTAACTCTTAAAAGTAATGTTTTGGAATGAGTGAAAAATTTTCCAAATTTGTCTTTTATCAGCGCTGGTTGAAATTCAAGTTTTAGAACAAGTGAATAATTATTTAGGATCTTCTGCTAACAGTGCTGATTTTGTTTCACAAGTGAAGTGAAGGTTGATTTTAGATTTTAGGGGGAATGATTGAAGAATTACTCTGGGTCGATAGATAACAAGTGCTGATATTGTTTCACTTGTGAAGTGTAGGTTAAAATATTTTTTTTTTTAATTGAGGGATTATCCAGGCTCTTTTGCTAACAGTGTTGATTATGTTTCACTAGTGAAGTGTAGGTTGAAAATAGTGTTTTGAGATGAGTGAAAATTGTTTGGGCTTATCTACCAGCAGTGATGATTCTGTTTCACTAGTGAGGTGTAGGTTGAAACTAGTGTGCTGAGAAGAGAGGAGAAGTTTCCAGGGTCGATAGATATAAAGAGCTGGTTCTGTTCCACTAGTGAATTGTAGGTTGAAACTAAGGTTTTGGGAGGACTGAAAAAATTTCCAGTTTTGATAGATAGCAAAGGCTGGTTCAGTATCACTAGTGAAGTGTAACTTGACATGAGTCTTTGATATACCTGAAAAATTTACCAAGGTTTATATGAGTATTGTCTGTAGACAGTGCTGATTGTGTTTTACTACTGAAGTGTGGGTGGAAAGTAGCCTCTTGGAAAGAGTTACAATTTAACAAACTGCACTGATTGTGTATCATTAGTGTATTATTGCTGCATATCAGTCCCTGGGAAGAGTGAAATTTTAAATAAGATTAAGATGAATCTTGTGTGAACAGGGTTGTCTGTGCAATACTTTTGAGGTACAATTGTAAATTGAGTTTTCGGGGAAGAGTGAAAAAGTATCCAAGATCAACTAGAGTATTGACTTAAAGATATTCGAGCATAAACACGACTTCAAATATAATTTTAGAGATATACAGACATTCTATTCATTATCAAAGCAGAGAAGTAGGAAATCTGATACACTTTGCAAATTTTAATAATTTGAAGTATTCGCAAAGACACACTAAAGTTTATTAGTTTTTAAGTGTTGTTTCAGAATATGAACCCGAAGTATCTGAAAAGTTATTAGAATTTAAATGGATGCATTAAAGAATGTTAATTGAAGGACGTAAATCTTTGTCTAGTGAAATGTTTTGATAAATAGGTGATTAATTTGTTATATGGATCTCCAGAATAGAGCAGTACTTCTAGCATAATAAACTAGTTATCCCTCAGTTCACGAAAACTGATTTTGTGCAATGTAAGACTTAAAAATACTTGTCAGTATAATGATTTTGTTGTTAATTTATGTGAATTTGATTTGAAAAAAAAAAATATTTTTCTAATATATCTTTGTAAATTTGTAAAACTGCTATATTAATATGGCTCATCGGGCCATGAGAAAGCTGTTTGTCATTTGTTTAGTATGTGCAGCAAGCACAATTATATTCTATCTTATAAGCTATCCAGCTCTTGGAAGGTCTTATGGTGCTCTTGAAAGAACTCTCCTCACTGGGGATTTCAGTGACAGTCAGTTTTTCCAGGACCTCTACAATGAAGAAAATGGTGTAAAGCCACCAGTTTTTGATGAGCTGAGTCGTGATGGTGGTATGGATGGTAGCTTTGAGGCGGATGAATACGGTACCAAGACAGAAGAGCTTGAGGCTCTTCTAGGTGTTGATGGTATAGAAAATGAAGATGATTATACTGAAGAACCTGATTTCATGGACTCTGACGAAGGTATTCCTAATGACGAGGAAGTAGCGGGTCTCATTGCTGACTATGAAGACGACGATGCAGGAATAAAGTCATATAACTCATCACAGAATGTTCAAAGCGAAAACGATACCAGTTCTTCTTCTTCTGGAGACCAAGAGAAATCTGACGTCAAGTTGTACCAGAATATTGATCAGCGCTTCACAAAACGCCTGCAGAAGGTGAAGGAGGTTTGCAGAAAATATAACTATCCAGGTATGAGTAAAAAATACACCAAGAGGCATCTTCTGTATTATTCGAAGCGGTATGATCTTCTGGTCTGTCTATGTGCCAAGGTTAGATAATTTTGACTGTTTTGTTTCTTTGATATTTTGGTAAACTACACTAAGAATTCTCTTCCAGTGTTCATATCCCAATTGCATTTCACATCGAAAAGCCAAATCTAAAAAGCTCCCACAGTGTAAGGTTCATAGTTCCATTACTTTCATGACCAACTGGAATTTTAATTTCTTGATGAGTCATGGAAAGCCAGTTGTCTGTCCCATTTATATAAACACTATGCATAATAATTATGCTGATTACACAAGTTTAGATTTCGATTGTGAAAGGTTGAAAACTTTTTGGGTTGCTCCTTCATAACAAATGACATAACCTAGCCATAAATTTGTGTATCTGTTAGAGTGAATGACAAGCGACAGAGAACAGGATTGCTGACTGTTCATTTCAGCCTCATGAATATTTCTCCTTGGAGTCCAATGTGAGACTCAACCAGGCTTCTGGACCAGACATAAGTTAAGTCAAGATTGGATATATAGTTTATAGAGAAAAATGTTCAACGTATTCTTGTTCAATATTCTTTTTTTTTTCATGACTCCATCTGCTAACAGGTGGGATCCTCAACCTGGAAGAGTCATTTACTTCACATGAAAGGCCTCAATCCAAACACGAGGAACGTCCACACCAACTATTGGGAAAACAAGGTCAAAGCGAGGTCAGTTTCCAGATTCTGACATAAGAGTTTTAGAAAGTTTGACAAGTAATTTAAAGATATTAATTGGTAATGACCTTCGATGAATGGTTGGAAATTTGATGCAATGATTAATCCCTATTGAGGCCCAAATTGTAGACAATCAGCTTTATATAATACCAAAGCTACGCAATCGATATGCTGATTGCTCACGATATACAGAGGATAAGGTAAAATGAACTAGACTTTATGAAATAAGATCGAAACACGGCTCACTATCAGGATGAGATACTCTCTATGCTTTCATTGCTTCATTTTGCTTATTAAAATCCTGAACAAGACTGGTTTAGTTTATGTTCCTGCAACTTCAAAGCTCATTTCCTGTTCTTGGAAAAGGTTGTATTTAGGATAATAATAATAATGATAATAATTAATAACATCAATAAGTATTCATTAATATCAACTTCTGTTTTAATTCCCACTCAGCAATATAATAGGCAGCAGCTTAGACAAGCGAATAAAAACCTCAACTATGATCCTTACGGCAAGACATCCCCTGGACCGTCTAGTCTCAGCCTTCAGGGATAAATTTTGTGATGGAAAAGCTGTGGACAAACCTCAGTCTGATGGCCATTACAGGTGAATATCTAAATATGTTTTAGCTGGGGACATACCTCAGAGTATGGGCTATTGCCAATAATGATCCAAAATGTCCTTACCTATCGACATGCCTCAGTGTGCAGGCCATTCCTAGGTAAATATCGAAAACTCCTTACCTGTTGACAAACCTCAGTCTCTTAACCATTATAGGTGAAGATCCAGAACTTCCTTACCATTTGACAAGCCTCAGTCTGATAGTTATTACAGGTAAAGATCCAAACAATCTTTAGTTGTGGACAGGCCTAAGTCTGAGTGCCATAACAGGTATAGACCCAAATACTTCTTACCTCTGTACACGACCCAATCTGTGGGCCATTGCAGGTAAAGATCCAAACACTAATTACTTCAACTCAAGATCCTAAAACTCCTCATCTGTGCACAATCATCATCTGTGGGTCATTACAGGCAAGGTTCCAAAATATATTTGCCTGTGGACATGCCTCAGTCTGCAAAGCATTGCAGGTAAAGAACCAAAGTCTCATTGAATTTGGACAAACCTCAGTTTGTAGGCCATTACAAGTAGATCCAAAAAATTTACCTTTGAACAATCCACAGTTTCCAGGCTATTATAGGTAAATATCGCAAATATTCTTACTTCTAGACAAGTCTTAATCTGTGGGCCATGCAGTTAGAGATCCCTAACTTATTTACCAAAACCTACTGTTTTGGAATGATGCCCAGCCCTGTCAAACTGGCGAAGCTCCAAACACGCCTTACCTTGACAGCATTAGAAAGCAACACCTACTCTGATTAAACCACTTAATACCCTTTTCTGCAAAAATTGCTGAGAAATGGATTTGATCGTGATCATTCTCTGTGGAAATGTTAACTAAAGTTCATATGCTAAGAGGCCTGACAGCCCAGTTTAGTCAACCCACCGCTTCATCTCACAATACCCTCTCTTCCCATGTGTAAAAATCTCTTGTGTAGGCAAGGACTCACAATTTTCTTACCCACCCTTATCTCTTACACTCAGTCTTCTCTCTCCCACAGACATAGCACGTGCATCAAATGGTTTCTGCACCTTATCCAGCCATCTCATTCTTTGTCTTCTCAGCCTTACAATACTCACACCTGCTCTCTGCTCTCCAAACTTTATTCGCTATTCGTTATTTATACATTCTTTCCATATGTCCAAACCACTTCATAATTACCTGGTTTAACTTATAAGACAGTTTCTTTTCAACTGTCTTGCAAATATGCGCACACACACACCCATATATATATATATATATATATATATATATATATATATATATATATATATATATATATATATATATATATATATATATATATATATATATATATATATATATATATATATATATATATATATATATATATGTATTATATATATATATATATATATATATATATATATATATATATATATATGTATGTATTATATATATATATATATATATATATATATATATATATATATATATATATATATATATGAGAGAGAGAGAGAGAGAGAGAGAGAGAGAGAGAGAGAGAGAGAGAGAGAGAGAGAGAGAGAGAGAGAGAGAGAGAGAGAGAGATTTGTATATTAGAGACTTTTTTAAATAGATATGTCTACTTTTCTTTTTAAAAAGGAGATATCATTATCCTTCTTTATATATATATATATATATATATATATATATATATATATATATATATATATATATATATATATATATATATATTGAGAGTTTTGCATATTACAGAGACTTTTTTAAATAGATATGTCTACTTTTTTTTATAAAGGGGATATCATTATCCTTCTTTATATATATATATATATATATATATATATATATATATATATATATATATATATATATATATATATATATATATGGTGATATATTATCTTTGTGCATAAATTACATAAACTCCATGTATTATTTTTCCATAGATATTTTTGGCGACCAGCCATGCGGTCTCTGCACAAGGGCAGAACGCGCCATGGAAAGCTCCAAATTTCTTTCGTTGATTTTCTGAAATACGTCATCATAGATCAATCTCAGTCCACATTGGGAGATCGTCACTGGAGCCGAATCTTCAGGGCTTGCTCCGTCTGTAAAATGAAATACGACTATATTATGAAGCTCGAGACTTACACTGAAGATTTATTGAGTCTCAGACGAAAGTTCAATGTCACGGAGCTTAATGTATATGATAAGCGCCATTCGAAGTAAGTTGATTATAATAAATATTAAAATTATTTCATACGTATAAGGCCTCTATCACACCAGAGTGGCACATCGCACGTGACATGCCACGTGGCACGACAGTTGAAAACGAACATCCGGAAATATATGAAACCTTTCACACAGAAGTTGCGTGACACGTCCCATGTTCCACATGCGACTTTCGTCGCAAGTCGCACATGGGACGTGTCATGCCACTTCTGTGTGAAAGGTTTCATATATTTCCGGATGTTTGTTTTCAACTGGCGTACCACGTGGTATACCACGTGCGACGTGCCACTTTGGTGTGAAAGCGGCCCAAGTCTGTTTTTGCGCAGCTCGCAAGAGGTTGTCTTAAGGTTTCACTTTTTTTCAGAATCCTAATATAGATCCCCAAAATGCTTCCTGGACAATAAAATAAAAATAAAAATCTGTATGATTTTAATAATTTTCTTCTTCTCTAATTATTTTCTTCAGTATTTAGCTATTTCATAAATAACGTTTTTTGTTTTCTTCAGTCTCACTGCGCAAGGTCAAACAAAAAATACTTAAACATTATCTTCTTCTGAAATAGTTTTTTTTTTTCCTTAAACTGTTTCATAAATCTAAAAGAAATAAAAACTGCTTCATTCTCCCCAACCAAACGAATTTTACAAATTATTCTCGTCAGCTATTTTAATTATTGAACAAGTACAAAAAATATCAAATCCTCATTTTATATGTCACTATAAGTCCCCATAATATGAGTAGACATAGACGGTCCACCCCCTTATTGGGGACTAATAATGACACAAGAAAACGAGATATTGCAGAGATTATTCTCATAAACTCTTCATCACTTTCAGAAGTGGAAATAACCCAGAGGCTCTTGAAACATCATCCGTTTCCGAGGTTTCGAGAATACGTTCGTCCACCCTTAACTATTTCCTGAAGGTTCCTCCATATCTCATCGCCAGAATTTTGAAAATATACAGAGTGGACTTTGAAATGTTCGGGTATGAGATCCCTCCCCAGTTAAGAGACATGATTAAAAAAAGAGGCAATAATAGCACTGGGACACATACTTGAATATTGATTAGCTTTTTACAAAGTCAGAGGCTCTTGTGTGTTCTTATTATTATTTATTTATTTATTTATTTTTAAATGTACCTGTATTATCTTTGAATAAACTTATACTTAAACTTCAATGTATATTTATCTACACAAAAAATAACCACTACTAAATAAACTACATATATGTGTGTGTATGTATATGTATATATAGTCACTTATAATGCTTTGCCGAATTAAAGAATATTAATGTAATATATATTATGACCTCACTGTTTTTACTTCTTTCTTTCGATATAAAGCTTTTAAATGGGTCTCTCTGTATATGCCTATTCTCGTGCCCGAGCACATGATGCTCATATTCTCTTTCTCCAGTGGCCGTCCATTTTCATTAATTCACTCAGCATACGGATCAAGTAAAGATCAGTGACCCCAGTACATTTAATAACCCCTTAATTTGTTGGATTGGGTTAAGTTAGGCTAAGTTAAGTTCGGTTAATATCTAACTTAACCTATATTATCTCAACCTAACCTAACCTGACCCAGCAATTTATGGGGGTTATTTAATATACTAGGTGTCTAATCTTTGGCTTATCACAGAATACTTCCCGAATTGGCAGGGACTAACTGACGACAGACACCACTATTGTCGTTGGCACAGCCTTGACTGGACTAAGCGGATATATAGCTTCTCTTTTGAAGTGAACGAGGTGGGCGCGAATTTTGGTCTTATGACAGACCAATCATTAACCCATCGAGCCACACTGTCATCATATTTATATATATATATATATATATATCGATATATATATAGATATATCTATGTCTCTCTATATATATATATATCTAGCCTATATATCTATAGGGATCTAGATATCTATCTAGATATATATAGATATTGTTTTTTTTTTTTTTTTTTTTTTTTTTTTTTTTAAATGCAATTTCATGTCTCAATTTTAATTCAGCCATTACAAGGGATCAGAATTACTAGTAAAAGATATGTATGCAATCTCTCTCTCTCTCTCTCTCTCTCTCTCTCTCTCTCTCTCTCTCTCTCTCTCTCTCTCTCTCTCTCTCTCTCTCTCTCTCTCTCTCTCTCTCTCTCTCTCTCTCGCAAACATCCTTTTTATGTAACTGTTTTGGTTATTCTCGTTATAATTCTTTATATTGTCTCCCTTGTCTGGTTTTATTCCATAACTAAAATGGAAAAAAAAGAATTCCACCTAATGATTATGTAAGGGTTGTATGTTTATATTCCAAGGCGACAGAATTTCGGGGTCACGTTATAGAGATCATACGCTTTGAAGCTCGAAATGAAACGAAAAGATTAAGATGGTGTTTGAACAAGCCTTTGTAACGAATCTCTGTATCTGTATACAAAAACCTGCTTTCGAATGCTGGCCTTGATATCTATAGCGTCTTAGAGAGAGAGAGAGAGAGAGAGAGAGAGAGAGAGAGAGAGAGAGAGAGAGAGAGAGAGAGAGAGAGAGAGAGAGAGCAGTGGCATCTGAAAGGATATATTATTTTTATTGTGTTTTCTCTGTGTCACTCTGAGCGTGAACTTAATCATTTTGTGCAGGTTACTCAAGAATATAAGAACCTTCTGTCAAAGGTGAAGTTGAAAAGATAGTAAGTGATAATAATGCCGAAAACGAGAAATTTGAAGAGGAATATCTATATATATATATATATATATATATATATATATATATATATATATATATATATATATATATATTTATATATATATATATATATATATATATATATATATATATATTGTAAAGCATATATATGTCGATATATTATATATGTCTATAGTTCATGGTACAGCCGCCCGTTGCGATACTACAGCTGAAGGTTTTTTGAGCTTAAATAGGTCTGTCCAGGACAGTTCGATGTTAAGTCTTCCTTCGGTTACGGTTCTTTTTCTATGCCTACAGCTACACTGAATATTCTTGGATATTCATCACACATCTTTTATCCCTTCACATCTGACAAGTCATTACACTCTCCATCTCTGTTTCTCTTTATGTATTCTTCGTGCCCAGGCCCGATGAGGGCTGTTTTATTTTATTTATATTTTTTTTTTGGCCCGTCCTTGAGTCACAATCATAAAAAAAAAAAAAAAATATATATATATATATATATATATATATATATATATATATATATATATATATATATATATATATATATATATATATATATATATATATATGTATATATATATATATATATATATATATATATATATATATATATATATATATATATATACATATATACATATATATATATATATATATATATATATATATATATATATATATATATATATATATATACATATATATATATATATATATATATATATATATATATATATATATATATATATATATCAAAGGATTTTTAAGAAATAAAAAATTTCCTAACTTTGAATTTAAAACAAATTGGTACAATACAGTTTGGAAAAAAGCGAGTAGAGTCCATGCGTTAGTGAAAGTGATCCTAATAACTGAGGCTAAGTAAAGATTCGTTTTATGCACCCCCTTTATTGTTGGACAATCCAAATAAAACTAACTTAAGTGCCCTAATCTATCTTACTTAACCTAACGTAACCTATGCCAGCTAACTGAAGCAAACTCAAATTTAAAACGGTCAAGAGTCGAAGGGCGCATAAAACGAATCTTAACCCTTTGAGCTGTAGAGATTATCTCCAAAATTTCTTATTCGTAGTATGGAGGCTTTCTTTCTTTAAATATTGGTATGTGTATTATTAAGGTAATGAGAGGGAGGGAAGATGAAGAGCAAAGATAGAGGTAATGAGAGGGAGAGATGATAGAAAGAAAAGATAGAATAAGAGCCTTAAAAAGATAAAAAGGAGTACAAAAGGAATATAGGGAACTCCTTTGCGTTAAATCGCTGTTGGAGTCTTGAAACTGTGAATTGGTTTCGGCAGTATTCTTAATGTCTCTCTTCAGGGGAGACGTACCTTTGGACTAGCAAGGAGCATGTATTATATATATATATATATATATATATATATATATATATATATATATTATATATATATATATATATATATATATATATATATATATACTTTTAAAAAAATGTATGAATCAAATGCTATAAAGAAACTGATGAAACATTTTTTTTTATTTACATATCATGTATAATTTTTTTTTATCATATTTAATTTGTAATATTCCCACTAAGAAGTCACTCCAAATAGTTTCTTGAAAAGTTTGTTTTAACCATTTTAAGTATTTACATTATTTCCACTGGAAGGTCACTCTTAAATATTTTCTATGTCACTTTTCCACTCACTAAATCCTGCCTGCACTCTCTTCTTCACCTCTCTACCACACTCACCATTCCTCTGAACAATGTATCGCGGTCATACTACCGAATGTCAATCTTATAATTTCCCACAATCAGGATTGTATTTAGATATAATTTGTATTATTTCCTCTGGTATCTCGTAGTCAAACAGTTGAAAGTCAATCCAGTAATTTCTTATAATTTTGCACAACAAATCTGCGGGAATATCCAGATAATAATGGAGTGTGGAGGGTTGAATTTTGGACGCCCTTTCTTCCGTGGATGGTCCTGAGCCCTTTCCTGTCCATCGACTGTTCGTGTGAAAATAGAAAGTAGATAATAGATGTAGAATAGTTGAATAGCTGCTTCTTCCGTGGACTGTCCCGAGGCCATGCCTGTCCCTCGGCTGTCCGTGTTATGACAGAAAAACAATAATAGAGATAAAATTTTTATAAATAGCTATTTTATTCCGTGGACGGTCCCGAGGCTTGACCTGCCCCTCTGCTGTCCTTACAAAGATAAAAATAAATTATTGGAATAAATTTCTTGATGGTTTTTTTCTGTAAACTTCCCGAGGTATGTCCTTTTTTTCGGCTGTCTGTGTTAGGATAACAAGAAAGTAATTGGAATAAAATCTTTAATTAACTGTTTCTTCTGTAAGGTCTTTTGAGGCCTGATCTGTCCCTCAACTGTCCATGGTAGGATAAAAAAAAATATTAATATGAAAATACATAACAGCTTTTTCATCGTTGACTCTCCCGGGGCTTGTCCTGTCACTCGGCTTCCCTTGTACAAAGAAAACTAGAAATTAATAGAAAGAAAGTGTTCAGAGAGCTACTGCTTGCTTAGACAGTTCCGAGGCCTTCCCTGTCCTTGGGCTGTCCGTGTGGAAAGGATTAAAATAAAGTAAAAGAAATAGAATTTTTCAATTACTTTTTCTTTCGTAGACGGTCTCGAGGTCTTGCTGTTCCTCGACTCTCCTTGTTAGGATAAAAAGTCATTACCAGAAATAGAATTGAAAAATACTGTTCCAAGGCCTGTTCTCTCTCTCTCTCTCTCTCTCTCTCTCTCTCTCTCTCTCTCTCTCTCTCTCTCTCTCTCTCTCTCTCTCTCCTCTCTGCTGTCCGATGTAGGAGACAAGAACAGATATAAACTAAAAAAGCTGCTCTCTCTCTCTCTCTCTCTCTCTCCTCTCTTCCTCTCTCTCTCTCTCTCTCTCTCTCTCTCTCTCTCTCTCTCTCTCCTCTCTCTCTCTCTCTCTCTCTCTCTCTCTCTCTCTCTCTCGGCTGTCCGAAGTAGGAGACAAGAACAGATATAAACTAAAAAGCTGCTCTCTCTCTCTCTCTCTCTCTCTCTCTCTCTCTCTCTCTCTCTCTCTCTCTCTCTCTCTCTCTCTCTCTCTCTCTCTCTCTCTCTCTCTCTCTCTCTCTCTCACTCTTTATGCATTTATCAATACGTATGGAGTTTATGAAGACTGTCTCAGTGTATATCTATTCAGCTGTCCACACATTTAACTATTCATCCATCTACCTGTTTGTGTGTATGCGTGTGTGTGTACACTGACATAATATCCTGTTCGCATCCCTTCTACTTCCTGTACATTAACGATAGAGCTTAGAGGCCTGCATGCCTGTTAATATGAGGAGATTTATATGATATACTTATCATCTATTTTATTTTCTCTTCTTATTAGTATATTTTGCAGTATCTGTGAATTTATTTTCGGGCGAATTTATTTGCAATATTTTGTATTTTTCATAAGGATTCCTGTTAAGAGAATTATTTTTTTCTTTTTATTTGTATTTTATATGTGTATTCACCTCTTGAGGTTGCTCGCTCTACATAAATGTATATTTGAAAAAGTAATATATTCCTTCTGTTCATAATTGATAGTAAAATATTCTGTTTATATTTCCGTACCCTTGTATAAGTACGTATATATAACCTGGAGCGGCTATTTACAAAGGGTTGTTAAGAATGCTCAACGTACCAAGAAATCCACATAAATACCTTTTAGCCATTTTGTTTATGAAATAGAAGAGAATTTCTCGTGTGCTTGAACCAGTAAAAGGTATAAATTTGTATCCTTCCTTTTTATAAAATCACATTTACTTAAACAAGCTTTAAAAAGAAAGTTAAGAAACTTTTAAATTTACATTTCCGTGAACACGATGAGATCACTTTAGTGTTCGCTCTGCACAAGTTTGATTCCTTACATCATAACCATTTCGCTGAAAAAAAATCATATTGACTTTGTCTTTTTTTCGACGAGGATAGTGTGTTCGTATAAATTCTAATTCATAAAACCACGAAAAGTAAAAAAAAAAATCAAATATACTTCAGTAAACAATATCATTATCTCCTGACATACTCACTTGGCATTGCGCTGAATATTTACATCCAGCTCTGTCATATTCAGTTTGTGTGCGAGGAACGACAGGTCCTCTGTAAATGTCTCCAGTTTCATGACGAAATCATAGTCGAAGGTGCAGATGGAACAGACTCGATGTATCCTGCTCCAATGGCGATCTCCCATCATATTTTTTTGATCTTGAATGACATAGGTGAGGAATTCCTTGAATGTGATTTGCCACTTCCCTTTAGGGGGTGTCCTCTTGCCCACAGTTCTCATGGCTGGTCTCCAGAAGTGTCTGAAAGAAATGAGATTTTGTTTTCTTATAGAATTAAGAAACACACACTTGTTGCCTCAAGCATTTGAGGAATTACTTAAATGCGATTTGCCACTTCCCTTCAGGGGGTGTCTTTTTGCCCACAGCTCTTGTGGCTGGTCTCCAGAAGTGTCTGAAAGAAATGGGAGCATTTTTAGAATGGTAGAATCTGGAAACAGATGCTTCTGGCCTCAAAATTG
This sequence comes from Halocaridina rubra, assembly GCA_037179515.1. NCBI lineage: Eukaryota > Metazoa > Arthropoda > Malacostraca > Decapoda > Atyidae > Halocaridina > Halocaridina rubra. The sequence continues at coordinate 15,515 of JAXCGZ010015249.1, read as the reverse complement.
AATGAGAGAAATGAAAGTCTTTCAAAATATGGAAAAATTAATTTACAGTACATTGTTAAGGGTAGTCTTTTTATTTTACTAATATATATTTACACTTATTAGTAATGAGCTCTGAGTATTGATTAAATAAATTTTCAAAATGCCACTGATACAAGAGCTTTGACACTTTGCCACTGTTACAACAAGCGTGAAGATAACTCATTTCTTAAAACATAATATGTGATCAAGTCAAAAAATTACAAGTTTTATGTCATCAAGAGTTATCACATGGAGTTAGAAAAAATTTAAACAATGGAGAAGATGACTTTTTAATACTAATAAAGAAAAAAATACAGTTCTTTAGACATCAGATATAGTCGCATAGTTCCTAATATTACAATAGAGCTCTGAACTATGTCTGTATACTGATGGAATCTCCGAAAAAGTGATCGAATGACTACTTGCATTTCATCTAAAGATATGAAAAATATTTTTCTTAATAAAACTGCGAAGACAATTTTGGCACTCTAAAAGAATCGATGAATGATGAAATGATATTCAGCATGAGTGAGGGAAAATCTTTGAGACTTGACTACATGCTAAATGATTCCAGAGCACATCCAAAATTGTGACACTATGTGTATAACTTTAAAAGTTCCAATAGAGTTTGAGAAAACTTAATTATTTTAAATATAAGTTTTGAGAATAGATTCAAGGTTGAGTTAAAATTGAATCGTTTGTGTTTCGCAATATTTATATAGTCTCTCAAATAATCATCTGTCGCTGTTCCACCATGCAAATTATTTAATTAAAGAATAAATAAGCAAAGTAAGTAATAAGCATATGTATGAATAGGGAAATTATTAAATGAAGGCATTACCTGCCTATGATTGGTGTTTGGGGTTTTTCGACCTCTCTTCCTCCTCGATATTTATCTTTGAACGCGGAAACCAGACGTTCGAGAGGATGTCTGGCCGTCACCACGGTTGTTGATGTTATTAGTCTCTGGTCTATTTCTTTCCCAAGAATTTTTCTGTAATTAAAAATGAACGTAAATATCTAAAGCGACGAAAAAAGCAAATTAACGTCACTCATCATCTCGTGTATTAGATGAAGGATAACTAACTTAATCACATCTTTAACCTAACCTGATATCATAAAAATATCAATTAGATATTTCCTAACTGGGGTTGTGAAAGGAAACATTCACATTTTATTTTACGTTCTTTGAGTAACAATTAGTGATACAAATGGATTGAAGCTGGAGAATTAAGGCTGGATGCCCTTCCTATCGTCCCGACGTGGTTTCGAACGTGGGGTCATCACCTCCCAAGTCGAGCACTCTACTAGCTACGTAATGGCGGTCCTCAGGGGGTGTGAAAGTAAACATTTACCAAGTAAATAAATAAGAAAGCCAGTTACTTTATTTTTAATCGATAGTGAGAGCAAGACTCTAATCCTCACTTCTTAAAAAAAAAAACACACACACACACACACACACTTGCGTCGTTAACATACTTTGCCCGAATGTGAGTGTCCCAAAATGGTTTGTGTATATCTTCATCTTTGAAGCTGACGCTTTTCATGCGTAAGAGATGACCTTTCCATGTCGATGAACCCACCTGTGTAATTTGGTGAAAAGGTGAGATTAAGTAATCGATATCTGTAGCAGTACCATACTGGTGTTAAAAAGGTACTGTACCAGTATACCTTATAAAATAATAAAGTATTAGTATCTGTATGTTACCTGCATCATACATTTATGTTACCTGCAGTATACCTGTTATACCATGTTAAATAATCCGAGTATTTTTATCTGTATCATACTGATATGATACCTGTATCATACCTTTATACCATATTAAGTGATTAAGGTATTAGTACTTATATCTTGCTGGCTTGTTACATATACTAATATCTTACCTGCAACATACCTGTATGTATTGTACCTGTATAATACAGGTATGTTACCTGTATCTTACCCGTCTACCTTGTAAAATAAGCAAGGTATCAATAACGTAATATATAGTTAGATATGTTTAATCTCATTTGTATATGCTCACCTGACCTTGGTATCTGAAGGAAGGCTAGTGGCGTCCCTCACGTGAAGCTAGAGACTGTCTATTTAGAGGGTTCGGAGAGTTGTTCATTAAAAATTAGTAAGGATCAGAGCCTTACTTAAACCAAGTAAGAAAAAAGAATGGAGGGATTGCCAGGCCCTTGTTTCCCTATCTCTTGTAGTCAGCTTTTATGAAGATCAGGCAATGCTGTTGTGGTATTATTTCTCCCTTAAAACCAAGGATAAAAATAATAATAATGAATAATAATGATAATAATAATAATAATAATAATAATAATAATAATAATAATAATAATAATAATAATAATAATAATAATAATAATAATAATAATTATAATAATAGTAATAATAATAATAATAATAATAATAATAATAATAATAATAATAATAATAATAATAATAATAATAATAATAATGATAATATTAATAATGATAATGCGGACTGAATACCTAGTATGCATAATAGAATTAATATGTGTTTTCTGTATACAACATACCTCGCTGTTATTATTATTATTATTATTATTATTTTTGTTATTATTATTATTATTATTATTATTATTATTATTATTATTATTATTATTATTATTATTATTATTATTATTATTATCAGTTCTCGTCATTTAACACTAAGCATTTGAGTTTTTCCCAGCCTCACCTTGGCACAGATGCAGACAAGCAGATCGTACGTTGGAGTGTAATATAGAAGTTTCTCTTTGGTTTCATATTCACTAAACACCGGATTTTTATACTTGTGGCAAATCTCCTTCACTCTGGCTTTCCTTTTAGCATAGCGAGTCTCCATATCTCTGTACCATTGATTAAAGTTTTGCTAGAAGATCGCTGTCTTCTTCGGCAGTGGAAAAAGTATGGCTTTCAGTCGATTTGGTTGTTTGTGTTTGCACTTTCGAGTAGGCTGTTATACTCAATTTCGTGAGATTTCAGGTTATTTGGGT
>JAXCGZ010015249.1:2500-7500 GCA_037179515.1 Halocaridina rubra | reverse complement strand
ATTATTGCTGAGTGAATGGATGGTAAATCAGGTGGTGGAATGGAAAGAATTGTCATCTAGGTTGATGTGGGTGAGGGCTAGGATAGGAAGGGAATGTTGGGCTTTTGTTAGTGCATACGGGCCAGGATGTGAGAGAAGTGAGGGAGAGCGGGATGAATTCTGGAATGAGTTAACTAGATGTGTGGATGGTCTGAGTAGAAGGAACTATGTAGTTGTGTTGAGTGACTTGAATGCCAGAGTGGGTGATGGAGAGATAGAAAGTGTTGTAGGAAAGTATGGGGTACCAGGTGGGAATGAGAGTGGCGAGAGACTGTTAGATATGTGTGTGGAGCAAGAGTTGGTGATAGGTAATAGTTTATTTAAGAAGTTAATAAATAAGTAGACATGGATGAGAGTAGCAAATGGAAGAGTGAAAGAAAGAGCATTGATGGATTATGTGTTGGTAGCAAAGAGCATGTTTGGTAGAGTGAAAGATGTACATGCATTCAGGGGTGTGGCTGCTGGGATGTCTGATCATTTTTTGGTTGAAGCAAAAGTGATAGTAGCAAAAGCGTGGGGAAATAGTGTGGGGGGATGTAGAAGGGAAATAGTGAAGGTGGAAGAGTTGAAAAAGCCAGAGAAGAGACAGGAATCTCAGGACAGGTTGAGAGTGGCATATGACAGGGTGAAAGAAAGAGAAGTTGGGGAGTTAGGGGAGTGGGGGTTGATGAAAGAATGTTTTGTGGGACATGCAAGTGATGTGTGTGGAAAGAGGTTTGTTGGAGGTGGCATGAGGAGGGGCAGCAAGTGGTGAAATGAAGGGGTGAAAATGAAGGTGGAAGAGAAAAAGAGGGCTTTTGAGGAATGGCTGCAGTGTAAAAGTAGTGAGAAGTATGAAAGATATAGGGAGAAAAATGTGGAAACCAAGCGAAAGGTAGAGGAAGAGAAGAGGTTGGCAAATGTTAGGTGGGGACAGGACTTCAGTTTGTCATATGAGGAGAATAAAAAGAAGTTTTGGAAAGAAGTGAAGAGAGTAAGGAAGGGTGGATCGAGGATGGAAGAGACAGTGAAAGATGTGAATGGACAGATGTTAAGAGGGAACTATGCAAGGAAAAGATGGGCAGAATATTTTGAGTGCTTGCTGAATGTTGAGGAAGATAGAGAGGCAGCTATAGTGGCAGTGGGAGGGGTTCAAGGGCCAGTAATGGGAGATGAAAATGAGAGAGAGATTACAAGAGAGGAGGTGAAAAGGGAATTGTATGAAGAGAAAGCAGGTAAAGCACGTGGAATGGATGGTGTGAGAGCGAAGATGTTGAAAGAAGGGGGTGTGACTGCATTGGAATGGTTAGTGAGAGTGTTTAATATATGCTTTATGTTGTCAAGAGTGCCAGTGGAATGGGTGATTGCCTGTACAGTGCCCCTATACAAAGGCAAGGGAGATATGTATGAATGCAGTAATTTTAGGGGTATAAGTTTGTTGAGTGTGGTAGGAAAAGTGTATGGTAGGATACTGGTTAATAGGATTAGGGATAAGACAGAATATGTGATCGCGGAAGTGCAGAGTGGTTTCAGGAGAGGTAGAGGTTGTATAGATCAGATTTTTATAGCTAGGCAGTTATGTGAGAAATATTTAGCAAAGGGTAAGGATGTGCATTTTGCATTTTTGGATCTGGAGATAGCATATGATAGAGTTGATAGAGAGGCTATGTGGAATGTTTTGAGATTATATGGAATCAATGGTAAATTGTTGCATGCAGTGAAGATTGTATGAGGGCAGTAGAGTTTGTGTTAGGGTAGGGAATGAAGTGAGTGAGTGGTTTCCAGTGAGTGTGGGACTGAGATAGGGATGTGTGATGTTACCATGGCTGTTCAATTTGTATATTGATGGAGTTGTAAGAGAGGTGAATGAGCGAGTGCGTGGTCGAGGTTTGAGAATGGTAGATGGGGATGATAACAAGTGGGAGCTGAATCAGTTGCTGTTTGCAGATGATACTGTGGTGGTTGCAGATTCAGAGGAAAAGCTGTGTCAGTTAGTGTCAGAATTTGGAATGGTGTGTGAGAGAAGGAAGGTGCGAGTGAATGTGGGAAAGAGTACGGTTATGAGGTGTACAAGAAATGAGGATGGCGCTGGATTGAATGTTATGTTGAATGGAGAGACACTTGAGGAGGTTAATCAGTTTAAGTATTTAGGCTCGGTTATAGCTGCAAATGGTGGAGTGGAATCAGATGTGTGTCACAGAGTGAATGAAGGATGTAAAGTGTTGGGTGCATTGAAAGGAGTGATGAAGAATAGAGGGTTGGAAATGAATGTTAAGAAAGTTTTGTATGAGAAAGTGGTTGTGCCAACTGTGATGTATGGATCAGAGTTATGGGGTATGAAAGTAAGTGAGAGACAGAAACTAAATGTGTTTGAGATGAAATGCCTGAGGAGTATGATTGGTGTATCTCGATTGGATAGGGTTAGGAATGAAGTGGTGAGAGCAAGAATGGGTGTGAGGAGAGAAATTGCAGCCAGAGTAGATATGAATGTTCTGAGATGGTTTGGTCATGTGGAAAGGATGGATGATGAAAGGCTGCTGAAAAAGGTGATGAATGCGAGAGTTGATGGGAGAAATGCTAGAGGGAGGCCTAGGTTTGGATGGATGGATGGAGTAAGGAGAGCCCTGAATGATAGGAGGATGGATGTGAGGGAAGCAAGAGAGTGTACTGGGAATAGGAATGAGTGGCAAGCGATTGTGACGCAGCTCTGATGGGCATCTGCTGTTACCACGGGGCTGCATCTTACAGAGGTAGCCCTGTGGTAGGGGCAGTAGGAGGAGTTGGCAACTGTGAAGCGACACAGGTTGTGGAAGAGCCGGGAGGATGGGCTGTGGCACTCCAGCAGTGCCATCTGAATGGTCGCTAGCTCCCTCGTCATTGCCCATAGAGCAAAGTAATCCCCCTATTTGTTTTCCTTTCTTGATGTCGGCTACCCCCCAATTAAAGGGGAAACAGCCAAGGTAGATAGATAGATATCTGTCTATCTATCAATCTATGTATGTATGTATGTATGTATGTATGTATGTATGTATGTATGTATGTATGTATATATGTATGTATCTATATCTCGTGAAACGAGACAATGCTTAGTGTTATGTGGAAAAAAGGATTTTCTCTCTCTCTCTCTCTCTCTCTCTCTCTCTCTCTCTCTCTCTCTCTCTCTCTCTCTCTCTCTCTCTCTCTCTCTCTCTCTCTCTCTCTCTATCACCATTTTTTTCTTTCCCCTTATATGGGGGGACAATAATGCCACTTCCGTGTTCCCAACATTTCGCGAAAGTTGACTAAAAGGGGTGGAGGGAGAAGGCTGGAGATCCCCCTTTGTATTTCCTTAAGCAGAGACTCAGGGATTTGCTTTGACTCAGCCACACCCCTTGAAATGGGCATTATGGCTCACATAGATATACAGTAGATAGATTGTAAATCCCTAACCATAAGCATTTCATCGTTGGTTTTTATCATATTTATATACATTGAAAGACACTAGAGTCATAAGTGTGTTATGTTTATACCCTCTTGTAAGGGGGTGGCCGAGTCAAAGCACACATATGCACCAGAAACCAATTCATTCCTAACACCCTGCTTTAGGTTTCGGTTTTACGTCACGAACTCCCTTTTCATCTAAGGGCTAGAACGGTTGCCTTCTTGCGCAGGACTTCTTTAGGCAGATGTAATCGTTACCCTGAGTGTATGCCCTTACTAACCTCAGTCCATGACGGGGCGCAAACCCTCGACCTACCGCCTCAGAGTCGCGGACGCTACCCTTTTGGCACGGGAACCCTGTTTTTATGGCTTGTAAAAAATCACACACCATGGTCGTGTGCTTTTTATGATGACCATAAATTTGTTATAAAGGTGGGTTTACACGGTCAAACGGTTCGTCGAACGCGGTTCGACAGACAAGTGTTTGAAGTGATGTTCGAACGTGTGAACGTGGTATTTGGTTGTCGAACACGTTCCGTGTTCGACAACCAAATACCCCGTTCACACGTTCGAACATCACTTCAAACACTTGTCTGTCGAACCGAGTTCGACGAACCGTTTGACCGTGTAAACCGCCCTTAAGGGGAATGGCCGAGTCTAAACACACATACTTATTCACCAGAAATATCCCTTACCATGGTCATAGGGGTGTATTTCGGGTGGTGATGCTCCAGATAAGGATCGTTGGACTTCTTGTTAAATGCCACGATGAGAACCCAGCGACGAAAGTCGGATGAATTTTGATCCGACGTGTGTAACAGGTTACAATGAAAGTAAAGTATGTCTCCTGCTTTCATTTCCACGTAATGATGTTCCAGATTGCGCTTGACCTGTGGTTTAAATAGAATATTGTTTAATATTATGCTTGTGGCTGCCGTGGCTGGATGGTAACGTACGCGATTTTGATTCTTCAATTCGTCTGCTCGAGATCCGCCATGGTGGGAGGGTAGAAATGGCAGTCACTCAGGGTAACAGTCCCACATACCAAAACAACAGTTCTTCACGAGAAAGAACCGTCCCAGACCCCAATAGAAAAGGGAGTCAGTGACGTAAAACCGGATCATGTGAAATATTGTGATGTATCTACCTTTTTTTTATTGACATAGGATTTTATTAAACTCTGTTCAAGCGTTGTTGATTGTGTTGTTTCAGCGACAAAATTTGGATGAATAGTATTTTGATGTGTGTAACAGATTACAATAGAGATATATTATATATAATTATTTTATTGTTCTGTTTTGTGATGCAGTTCAAATTGAGTTTGTGACTTTAAATAAGAGGAGAAATATTTTCATGAGGTTCTTCAGAGCTTTATGGAGGACATTGTCATTACAATGTGTTAAATTTTGATTATAAAAGAGAAAAAATGCAGTTTTATTTCTAGATATTTTCATATTCCCAAGCTTGAGGTATTTAGCCTATCATATTAACAAGAAAATATTAAGTTATTTTTTTCCGTAAGCTTTTATTTAATTATTATTCTATTAGAGCCTGTCAGTCTG
>JAXCGZ010015248.1:92500-126151 GCA_037179515.1 Halocaridina rubra | reverse complement strand
GAGGCTTACCTTTCATCATCCATGCTGTATACCTTTCCTGCAATAGTACATCGTTTAAATTCCATGATATTGCAAGTAAGGGTGCCAGTCTTGTCTGATAGGACATACTTGATCATTCCCAGTTCCTCATTTAAATTGGATGTCCTTGCCATAGCCCAAATGTCATTCTCTTCATAGCACATATCAGCATCATTATTAATAAATGTGGCCTGAAAAAAGTTTAGCTATCAGATGTACATAAATTGTCAAATATGTATTTCTATTCATATAATAAAGGAGCTCATCAACTTACAACTGCAATCAGTTCCGGCTGACTGTTTGTAAGTCAAACTGGTCGTTAGTTCAACCATCAGAAATATGGAAAAAATTACCAAATTGGAGTACAGTTTACTGTATGATAACAATATATTATCATTAAGTATTAATGAATTTTAATATGTTCAAAAGTTGATATTTTGTATGTGCAGTACTGTATATACGTTGGTTAGGCACCAGAGAGGACTGCAATTATTACACAAGGTTCCCAGACACTTTGTTTCAGATATCCCTGTTGAAGAGAATGATAGAAAGATACTTCTCTCAAAGAGTTAATAGCTCTTCTCCAAAAATATATTCAACAATGAAATACCTTTTGACTTGGAATACGACCTGAAGGCAATTTTTTTTTTAAAGTGTTTTCAGCAAATATTGTTTTGTACTTTGTGTGCAACACTAATGCTTCACCAACATATGAAATATCAAGAGATTTCTTCACTACCATATAATTTTTATCAAACCTTGGAAAAGCACCAAGGCATAGCAAGTACAGAACAATATTCACCGAAGACACTTTTCTGGAAAAAGATGTTTGTACCTCGCAGGAAATGGAACTTCCTGGTCTTCGTATTTGGAAGAAAAATCTCTTTATTACTTTCTTCAACAGGGATATCTGGAACAATGGGTCCTAGAACCTTGAGTAATAATTACAAACCTCTCTGCTGCTTCTTAACTACTACATAAGACAAAATATGCGGCATTAATGAATTTCAATACAGTAATAATGTAATAATACAGTGCAGTACAGTAATACATGAGTAGAAAAGGGATAGATATTTGTTCGTATCTGTGAATGTTTGTTACTCAGTTATTCGCATGTAGGGGGGCTTCAGTAATAATAAAAATAATGTTGCATTATGATAATTATCATTACTATGTTATTATTATTGCTGTATTATTATAAATAAATACATATATCCTGGTGGTCTTCATAACTCGGACATGTCATAAGTAAGGGACCCCCTGCATATGCGTATAGTATATAGAACTTATTCATTTTTCATTCTCGAACCTGCCTTGACAAGTTGTTCCCTACATTTAATGCTGTCCAATTGCTCCCTTATCTCAAATTATCAAAAATTGTGTACGTCCATTACCCTTATATTGAATTGCCTAGGTACATGATTAGTAGGTTGGCCATGGCAGCAGCCGCCCATTGAAATACTACGACTGAAGGTATTACAGCAACTAAGACTGGTCCAGAAAGCTCCGGGTTGAGTCTTCCTTAAGGAGTTCTTTCCTTATGCCTACATCTACACCGAATATTCTGGCTTATTCATTACACATCTCTTGCTATCCAATTACACTGACAAGTCACAACACTCCCCACATCTATTTCTTTTTGCCCTCTTTTTCCTAAATTTTGCTATATTTATGGAAGGCCCACAACTTATGGCCCCCAGTATTTGGCATAGAGGGGTGCTAAGAATCTCCGGGGATCTTGTTGACTCCACTACTGGCGTGAGGATAGACATGCCTGGTGGTAGTAAAGTTTCTGCCCTTAACTTTGAACCTCCTCATAAATCTGTTTCTCTCACTCTTCACTATTCTACCATTTGTGGTCTGAACTCTAATTTTTCATCTGTGGAAAAGCACTTGGGTACTTCCCTCCCTAACCTTCCCCTACTCTTTGGAACCCAGCTGTCTAGCTATGCTTCCACTGACCCATTTCATATCTCTCACTATAACCTGTATTCTTGCTTTAGTTCCAAAGGTGGGGTCTGTACCTACTGCAACACTAACACTCCTATTTCAAGGCTCACGGACCTTGAATATCCTGACTTTGATATTCTACGGTTGAAAATCTATCTCTCCACTACCACTATATTCCTTTCTTCTGCTACTGTTCTCCAAACTCAACTGACTTTGTGTCTTTCTTTGAATATCTGTCCTCATGCTACGAGTCCTTACTGTCTTCTCACCCACATGCTGAAGTTCTCTTTTTTGGTGACTTCAATGTACACCATAGTGAGTGGATTAATTCTTCTCACACTGATGTGGGAGGAAATAAGGCCCTTGCCTTCTCTATTACCCACGATTTGGAGCAAATTACCAAACATCCTACTCATATTCCCAATCGACACAAACATGCGGCCAACACTCTTGACATACTTCTTATATCTAGCCCTTCAAACTACTCATATTCTGCACTTTCCCCTATTGGTAAATCTGACCACTCTGTAATCTCAATGACTTCAACTTTCACTCCCCCTCCATCAAATCTTCCTACTCAGCGCCGCCGTGACACTTCAGTGTACCCAACGTGAAGATTTGCATAACTACCTCTTTGACTTCCCTTGAGATAAATACTGCTTTTGGTCCCGCAACCCTGGTCAGGTAGCCCTAAACGTTGCCGAGAATCTCCTGACTTTGATATTCTACGGTTGAAAATCTATCTCTCCACTACCACTATATTCCTTTCTTCTGCTACTGTTCTCCAAACTCAACTGACTTTGTGTCTTTCTTTGAATATCTGTCCTCATGCCATGAGTCCTTGCTGTCTTCTCACCCACATGCTGAAGTTCTCTTTTTTGGTGACTTCAATGTACACCATAGTGAGTGGATTAATTCTTCTCACACTGATGTGGGAGGAAATAAGGCCCTTGCCTTCTCTATTACCCACGATTTGGAGCAAATTACCAAACATCCTACTCATATTCCCAATCGACACAAACATGCGGCCAACACTCTTGACATATTTCTTATATCTAGCCCTTCAAACTACTCATATTCTGCACTTTCCCCTATTGGTAAATCTGACCACTCTGTAATCTCATGACTTCAACTTTCACTCCCCCTCCATCAAATCTTCCTACTCAGCGCCGCCATGACACTTCAGTGTACCCAACGTGAAGATTTGCATAACTACCTCTTTGACTTCCCTTGAGATAAATACTGCTTTTGGTCCCGCAACCCTGATCAGGTAGCCCTAAACGTTGCCGAGAATCTCCTGACTTTGATATTCTACGGTTGAAAATCTATCTCTCCACTACCACTATATTCCTTTCTTCTGCTACTGTTCTCCAAACTCAACTGACTTTGTGTCTTTCTTTGAATATCTGTCCTCATGCCATGAGTCCTTGCTGTCTTCTCACCCACATGCTGCAGTTCTCTTTTTTGGTGACTTCAATGTACACCATAGTGAGTGGATTAATTCTTCTCACACTGATGTGGGAGGAAATAAGGCCCTTGCCTTCTCTATTACCCACGATTTGGAGCAAATTACCAAACATCCTACTCATATTCCCAATCGACACAAACATGCGGCCAACACTCTTGACATATTTCTTATATCTAGCCCTTCAAACTACTCATATTCTGCACTTTCCCCTATTGGTAAAGCTGACCACTCTGTAATCTCAATGACTTCAACTTTCACTCCCCCTCCATCAAATCTTCCTACTCTGCGCCGCCGTGACACTTCAGTGTACCCACGTGAAGATTTGCATAACTACCTCTTTGAATTCCCTTGAGATAAATACTGCTTTTGGTCCCGCAACCCTGGTCAGGTAGCCCTAAACGTTGCCGAGATCATAACCTCTGGAATGGAGGCGTTCATTCATTCCTCTGTGAAAATTCTTTCTCCCCCTAATCCTTGGTATGAACGTGCCTGCTCCATGGCTATTCAGGCCAGGGATCGGGCACACCAGTCGTATCAAGCCTCTCCTTCTGATTTAACTTGCTCTGGTTTTATTGTAGATAATAATCGCTGTACTGCTCAGATTCAAATATCTAAAGCTTCCTTTAAGTTTATAAGAAGAAAGGTTGATGACCTTAACTCCTCTCCAACTGATAAATGTTTCTGATCCTTAGCCAAAATCCTCACCAAAAATTTCTGTACTTGAGCTTTCCCCTCTCAATTGTTCTGATGATCCTATAGCTTGCTCTCCCACTAACAAAACAACTTTCTTTGGCTCTCTTTTTTCTGCCAACTCTTCCATAAACGGTTCCAGCACACCTGTTCCTCATTCTTTACCCCTCTCAAACCCTATGCACTCCCTTATCCTTTCTTCACGTAAAGTTCATAAGGTTTTTTGATCATTAAAGACGAAAAAGGCATCTGGTTCCAATGGTGTTCCTGCAAGGTTCCTTCAGGAGTTTGCAGATAAACTGGCTCCCGTGCTTTGCCGTCTTTTTCGCCTCAATCTCTCAACCAGTGTGTATCCTTCTTGGAAGCATGCTCTAGTGCAACCTGTTCCTAAGAAGGGTGTCTGCTCTATTCCTGCAAACTACAGACCTATTGCCCTAACCTCTTTTATTGCTAAAGTTTTCGAAACTTTGCTCAATGCTCACTTTTTGAAACGTCTTTAATTTAACTCACTTATTTCCGATTGACAGAATGGCTTCTGCAAGGCAAGATCCACTGGTGACCTCCTATCCTATCTTACTAATGTAAGGTCATCTTCTTTGAGGAACTATGGGGAATCCTTTGTCGTCACCCTTGGTATCTCTAAGGCTTTTGACAGAGTCTGGCACAAAGCTCTGTTGGCCAAACTCCCTGCTTATGGCTTTACCCCTTTTCTGTGTTCTCTAATTTCCAGTTTACTTTCTGTTTGACCATTTTATATCTGTGGTTGTTGACAGTGCAACATCTACCTCATTCTCTGCTACAAATGGTGTGCCACAGGGTTCTGTTCTTTCCCCTACTCTGTTCCTTCTCTTCATCAACGATCTTCTTCAGTCCACATCTTCCTCTCTTCTTCACGCCTTTGCCGACGATTCTACTTTTTAGTTTCCCTCTGCTTTTTCTTTACAACCTTCACCTGCTACTCACAATCAGTCTTGTATCATTCTTTCTTCCACTCTCAACTCCGATTTGCAGAAGGTATCTAAGTGGGGCACCCAAAATGTAGTTACATTTAATGCCTCCAAGACACGATTTCTGGCTATCTCTTTATCTTTTTCTTCTCCTGATAACCCTATTGTCTTCGAAACTAACGAAATTTACCCTCTTAATTCTATCAACATATAAAGAATCCATATAGCCTCTAACTTGTCTTGGAGGCATCACATAATACAAATTTCTAAATCTGCATCGAAAAAAATTGGGGTCTCTTTCATCATTACTTTAACTCTTTAGTTACGTAAAATCTATAAAGGTCTTATCCGGCCCTGCTTAGAATACTGTTCGCACATCAGGGGTGTTTCTTCTTATACTTATCTCCTTGATAGGGTAGAATCTAAGGCAGTAAGACTCATTAATGACCCTTCTCTTACTTCTAATCTATATTCTCTTTCTCATCACTATAAAATATCATCCCCTTCTCTTGTCTATCGCAACTACTTCCATCGGTGCTGTTGAGTTGGCGAGTTGCATCTCTTCCCCCACTGCCAAGGCCGCGTAACACTCGCCAAGTGGCCTCATTTCACAGGTACTGTGTGGAGATTGGTAGCTCGCAGATTGGTTTGTGCAACGACTGCTGCTTCCCAGTTACCTACAGACTCTGGAATGCTCTCCTTCCTTCTGTCTTTACTAATTCTTATAATCCATCTTCCTTCAAAAAGCTGATCTATCTCAGGGCCTAATCCTGCCATATCTCTCGGTCCTCAGTACTCTGATTATTCATTCAACCTGTCCTTTTCCTTTGTGTATCATTACCTCATCTCTGCCTTGTCCTTTATCTTTTTTTTTTCCTTCGTCCTAAAGTTTTCTTTGTGCCAGGGCCTTTATTGATGAGGGCAGTTTTCTTGCCTATCCAGGTGTCACATAAAACTCTCTCTCAGCATAGAAGGTATTCCCAATCTCCTGTAAACTCGAATAATGCCTATAAATTTTATTGTACTCAAACTATGCCTAATATAATTTAATCCAAAGTAAAAACAGCACAGTATCTATTGTAAAGTTTATTCTAGGGATGAGTTTTCTCATTTTTTTCTTTCATATTTTCCAACTGTCTGCAAAGAGTTTTTGTCCACTGCAGTGATATCCAAAACCTTGAATTTTTTCCAGTATGCAGACTTAAACACACATGAGGGTTACTATTTGAGTTAAAGAATATTTCAAGGAAATTTCAGGTTTCCCTTGAAGAATAGTTTCCTCCTTACTCTATTCATTGCCCTCTGACAAAGCTTTCCATTCTCCCCTATTCTCTTTCTCTAACACACATTTTCTTTATAATCATATTTTAAACAATGCAATTAAACGGAAAAAGTATTTGACTTCTCTAGAAACCATTATCATCCTCCAACATGCTTGCTAAGTTACTTTACACGTACAATACAAAAATCGATCTGTAAGTGCATTACATACAAGTTTTAGGGGATTATGACTGAAATAGGGACTAATATATAATTTAATTCAACTCAATGAATAAGTAATATTGGGTTAATTTACCTGAATAAAGCGTACAACTTCCAAAGAGACCTGCAACGAGATGGGGATGAGGTTGTTGAAGAGGATAATAAATGTGATGAAGTTGATACCAAAGTTAAAGACACTCAAATCTGAAACCATAGAGAAATAGATATCACAAGAATGAGTTACTGCACAGTATGCATAGTAATGTATTACAATCATAAGCATCACGTGTGTTACGGAGGTAGAACTCCATCCTAAAACTCTGTACAAGTAGCAGGGGGAAACTTATAAACAAATATCCATGGCAGTGGGGAGAAGAAATTTCACTTTCATTTTACCTAACTATTGCAAGAGCAAATTGAAGGGGATGGGGGAGGAGATTGATGAAATATTGTTTTGGTAAGAGAAAAGCTGACAAAAAGGAAAGGATAGGCAAGCTAAGATGAATACCTGCTGCCTCCCTTTCTTGGTTTAGTCGAAGTCACCCTGCTAGCTTCAGTGGGATTTTGCGATATGTTGAAAAAATATAAACCTAATAGACTATCTACATGAAAAGATTTAATGATCTCTGCTTTACACACTCTACAGTGATCCTATATGTGTCCATGACAAAGACCAGAAGGCATTGCCACAAGAGAATAAAGTGCAAAGCTTCATATCCCAATTCTTCTACCAGTGAAAGAAATAATATAGCAATATATTACCATCAAGGGAGAGATACCAATGAAGATCAGCACTCCACTGAGAATTACAGACAGCCATGATAAGACAAAGCACAATCAACAGGAAAAACAATAAGATGATCAGATTGTTTGTCTGTTTGTCCACCTAGAAAGAAAAAGAAAAATTAGGATCAGATTGTTATTATATTTATGCACCACCAAGGATATTCAAATATCAGTAAAGTGATTGCCTTTATTGTAAAGGGAAAAAGTATGATAACAATGTAGTCATTCACCAGAAAGAAGAAAGAAAATTTTTTTTTTTCTTTTTATATGATTGTGACACCAGGTTGGGAGAAAAAGAAAAAAAAAATCTGCCCTCATCAGGCCTGGACACAAAGCAAACATAAAGAAAGAGAAATAGAGATAGGGAGTGTTGTGGCTTGTCAGTTGAGAAGGGATAATAAGAGATGTGTAACGAATATTCGCTGTTGATGCAGGCTTAGAAAAATATTAAAACTATTAGCTCAAAATTTCTTGTTAACATATGATATTCTATTTATGTGCTACGTCAACTTTCAATGTACAGTATATATATATATATATATATATATATATATATATATATATATATATATATATATATATATATATATATATATATATATATATATATATATTTTAAACTTCCGTAGTTGTAATGGCTTTAGGAATGATCATGATGATGACCTTGCAACAAATTATAATGACATGTGAAAGCTGAATCTACGTTACTATGGAAGAATGCTGAAATAACAACATCTGCATTGCGTCACTTGTCAGAAGAATACAGTATGTGCTATTCTAAGGATAAGCACTAAGAAAGAGGAGCCAATTTGATTAGTAATACAACACTTGCTGAAAGAAAGGAAGAACCATGAAAAGGGTATCAAATCTGCCATCCCAAGCCTAAGCAATGGGAAAGCGTCATCAACGAAATTAAGAATAGACATATTAACGGAATTGGAAGCAAAGCACTGCACAATACCTGTTTTTCCATGGGTTAGCAATCATATTAGTAGGAAATTATGAAACATTAACTCCAACAGGTTGTCTGTGAATAGGTTGGGTTTTAAGTAATACCCACGGGGATGCAATGAGAAAAAGGATTAATACTATATTTTGAATGCAGGAGAACTATCGGTTCATCCATATGAAGAGCATGATATATCCCATACCATGGCTGAGCAAAATTAGAAGAGTTAGCAAATTACTAATGATTACCAAAACATGGTAGCACCATCATCGGATTGCCCATAAGAAGGGTATTATATTTATTACCTCATGGCTAAACATTGAAAAAGCGAACACAGTGACGGATGAACCTGATATCATGGCAGGAGTCCCATTTGGTTATCCATAAGGCTAAATATCTTCTATAGGTTAATAATGAAGAGAGGGGTACAAGAGGTTAAAAAAAACTTCTTCAAATAAAGGGATCATCATTAGAGAGGTAAGCCATTTAATAGGTAAAATCAAAATGATTTATTATACTTACTGTTGATCGCTTCAGAGGGGCTGAGGTAGCAGAGTTTTTCATGAGTTTAGTTTCGTGGCCGGTATAAATGACTAGCCCAAACACCCAGTTCGTGTTCTGTAGCTTAGCACCACGTAGTAAAATGTGATCAGGGCTTAAAGGAACAGCTCTGAAATTACCATAATTCATTCATTTCTTAATAATACTATCAATATTTTTAAAAGAAACCTGAGAGACAATATTTAAGAAAATTTGCAAAGTATCTGCAGATACTTTGGAAATAACAGCCAGATATGTAACATTTTCCCTTTTAAATTTTCCAAGAAGAAATTTTGCTTGATGAAAAAATACTAAGTTAATACTCTGATAAGATAGGACAAGGTTTATTAAGCTTTAATAATTAGAATACATGTAAATGCAGAAGTAAATGAATTTAAATGACTTTCCAAATATGAAATCTCAAGGTAGATCACATTAACAGAAATAGATCAGAACTGGTCAACATGCATCCTTTAAATACAGCTTTGAGTATACTCATGAGAATGTTGCATGCTTAGCCTTCAGAGCAAACAATGAAAAATCAAATTAGTACAATCTAAATCTCTACCTAATGACAAAGAAAATTTCATTACAGGAATGGCAATCTTATATCGTAGCTGCAAATCAGCTGGGCCACCAAACAATAGTAATATGGAAAAGTCACAAATTCCTAAGGAGAGCATGGTGGCGTAGAGAGCACCGATTATTGTAATAACGAGGACGGTGAAGGAAAAGTGCTCAACATTCTCAAGGATATTGCTATAACTACAATTTGGATCTGGCATATGAGCATAAGAGTGGCAATGTCCCAGACGTAGATGAGCAGTGGTGACTTCCAACCTGTGATTTTGAAGCTCGACCCATGGACACCAAAGCCATTCATATTTGTGATTGCCTTAGAATATTTGCTGATGATCAGCATGGTATATTGCAGACACTTAAGATGACAACTCATGCTCTAGAACTAACAGTATATCAAAAGCCTCTAGGTAAAGAGGTAAAAGAGAAGGAAGTAACAAGGCCATTTTAGCAAACTGATCTGCTGCCTTATTCCCAAAGAAGATAAAATGGGCTGGGATTCATTATTATGCAAAGCTACAACTACATTCCTAAAGGCAAACTAATACCTGTAAGCAATTATATATCAGAAAATCGTATTTTGGCCTTGAAAAGAGAAATTATTCAAAAGCTGCCTTAGAATCAACACAAAGGGCAACTGTAAAAGCTGGACAAAATATACGCTGTAGAACTTTCCAGATTACAAATAGTTCAGGTGCTTACACTGAATGCTAATTTGTAATACTCCAGACAGCATGATATTTCAAGGAAGGGACGAAAAATGCCAACCACACAGAATATATATCACCAATAGTGGACCCATATAGAGGGAACAAAGTACGTCTAAAGACAGTGTTCAATGCTTTAATAACACGATACACACTGACTGATAGGGGTGCTCATCATCCGCTTTTGTCCTTGGTTATCATGATCAATGGGTGATCCTTTGCAGATCAATGTGACCCTGAATTAGTTTTTTGTAATGCTGACCATATAGCCATCACTCGTATATGTTGAGTTGTGCAAAATTTTGTATCTGGGAGCACTTGCTTGAGGCAAAAGAATTTAACAAAAATAGTTCTGAGATACACTGTCAAGAGTATTAGTAATATAAAAGAAAATGACCAGGACTACAGTACTCTCTTGTCCCTTACATCACACTTAATACAATGTTCTAATCTTACTTACAGATCATTTGCAGAATGGTGCCTGAAAAAGCCAGCATGAGATGAAGGCAATTGAGTGTGAACTATTGGAAACAAGTACAAATGTTGGAATACTAACTTTTCAAATATTTAATTTCTAGTGGAAGGGGTGGAAATGGGATGGTAATATCCCTACCAATCTTTGAGAAGGGCAAGGTGAGGGTATACTTTAGAGCATATGGTAGATGTCCATCAATTCAGCTGGTAATTACACTCTTTAGAAGATAACTGCAATAACAAAGCAGCAAGAGGCTTAAAAATTTATAAGGTTCCCCATCCACACCACCAGCCTTAGCTTTGAGCAGAGTATAGAGGGCTCTCTCTAATTCATCATATGTGTAAGGGACATTACGATCACCTGCTAAATCATCGAGTGCCATAGAAATCTTTCTTCATAATTTCCCCTCATATGGGAGTACAATACGTTGCCCTGAGCTATCCCCATAAAACTTTGCCATGAAAGTGGCCTTCTGTAGAGAAGAAACAGGCTGTGAACTAACATCTTGAAAAGGATAAGAAGCAAGTGAAACTCTCCAACTGGCACTCTAAAAGACTTCCCAAACTTGAGAGATGAATGACAGCTAACAGCAAAAAGAATGAAAGGGAGCATGTATTGCAGAATACATTTCTCACTTACAATTTGAAACAGCTCTCTTGTACATACAGACTTTTACAATACAAAAATAGAGGAAGAATCGACATTTTGCACACCTCTTCAGAGTCCGAGCTAAGGAACAATGACCACTGCATCTAGAAGAGAAATATTTAGGAAAATATACACCTGATGTACTGTACATCAAAATATAAAAGATGCCCCTTAATTTAAGGCATTCTCTAAGGAATTTCTTATACCTAAAGGAGATTCTAATGGCATATCCAATCAGGCCAAGGCGAGTCTTCAAGGACCAACGTTTTATGGAACTTGATAGGCTGCCATACTGAGGACTCTAGTGATGTAAGGAAAATGGTAGAGCTGGAGTGGACTACTGCTTGCAATAAAGAGATCTACTGTGGAGGACCTGTTAGGTAGGACATAAAAATGTGCACCAAGGTTACAGAAGTTTTTAAGAGAAGAGAAGGAGAAGAGGTTTGATAGAGATAACATTTCCAGTAAAATCTGAAGCCAAAAAATTCCATATACCATGAAGGATATTACAATTTCCACATAAAATCAAATGACCTTTTAATTCTAATAGTTACTCTCCAATTTCCCAAGATAAAATAAGACCCAAGGGTTGTAAAAGAGAAGAATATGAAGTGGACCCCATGGAGGGAGGGTAACCACTCCGAGCAATTCCACAGTGCAGTTACAGAAAGCTGGAATAATTAAGTGGTGCAATGAGACATTCAGCCTAACTAAGATTATCAAACTACCTCTTACTTGTCAATCTCCATTTGATGGTAGACAGAGTATCCCTAGAAAGACAAGGCCAGAGGAAGAAACAGCCATATATTGGTCACATAGGCTACAGAAGAGTAAATAGTAGCTAAGTGTGTCTGGAATTGCCAAAGGTTTAAGTGGAGGGTTCTGGCATTCCATAGAAGAGAAAAAGGGTAGGGATTCAAAGTGTCAGCTCTCATAGTCTGTTTCTTAGGAGGTTACTTAAGAGGTACCATGGGGAGGAGAACTGAGGACATGTTTCGTTGCTTTTGTAACCCAAACATCTAATGTAGATGGGTTTAAACATGTAAGAGCCAGATCGGATGCATCATCTGGAGAAAGCCTGGGAGTAATTTCTACAGGTTCACATTCAACTGACAGTGACCTAACATTATCTTCCATTGGGCAGCACAAATGCGATGCTCGATTCCTCGAGCTTGTGCCAGGGGAATATCACTTGTCCACTGACTGATACTGCTCATGGACATGCCAAGTTGATGCTGTCTGGTATTGGTAGCAGATGCAAAGGCTGACAGAAGGCCATTTACCCTGTTCAATGATGTCACTGGGTTAGAGAGAGTCGGGCAAGAGACAATGATATATTTTACAATCATTGTTAAGCTATTTGAGCAGAGTATCTAGGAGAAAGCATAGAAAATACTTCTTCAGGTTCAGTATAAAGTCTAGGTGTTCACCTGTGTTTTAAGTGTCACTTTATTACATGGTACAGTTGCTGTGGAGGCAAATGAAGGGAATGATACTTTAGGAGGTTTTGTAGCCAACACTCCTCCAGTTCTAACTGCACCCACTATGCAACCTTGGCTATCTAACTCAGTGTTAGCAGATATACTAGATGATGACTTAGCATCTTCTTTCTGTTTAGTAGCCTGCAAGACAGCTGAATAGAAAAGCTCACTTGTGCATGCCATTTCATCTATCCCAATTGTCTCCTTGCAGGCAGGCTAATCCTACATGCAAACTGGGTGAGGTTTTCCACAATTTGGTCACTTGAATCCCTTCCTTACAGACTTTACACTCCTTTGTCTCATGGGCTTATCTACACCTGGAGCAATGCAAAGTACTATGGCAAACATTACAAGTGTGTAGTATACCTTACATTCAAAGCACCAGAAATAGGTTAAGATTAATGTGACACAAGGCAAATGAAACCTTATAAATAACTACAGTATGTGGAAAAGATGCGAATAGGACTAAGAAATCTTCTCTGACTTACCAAGAGGCTACCTTAACTCCCAAATTAAATTTGTAGAGGTGCATTATCTTATGAAAAGGTAATATAATTTATCATGCCCTTTCTCTGATTCACGAAGATCAATCTCCTCTAAGACATTTTGCAAAACACAACTCCTGATTCTCACATTCATGGATGATAGCATCGAACCTCCCAATATCATAGTAGACCCAGATCTCAGATCCTCAAATCAGATTCCATTTTTATCACAATCAAGCCCTATTTGTATTTTGGCGATTCCACTGACACACTAGACTGAAGGACAAAGTCAGAAGCATCAATTCCTAATGATTTAACTAAGGCAGCATTTGAGAAATTCAGGTTCCTGTCCAACAAGTGAGCGATACTCAGCAGCACTTATCTCTCTAGCCATCACACGAGCCTTACAAGATTCTTTTTTCTTATAAGAAACAACATGAAAACTCTCAAAGTCCAGAGGGTTCAAAAATGGAGTAGATGGGGTACCTAGAACTACACCAGCAAATACCATCTCATTGAGGAGATCATGGTTTCAAAGAGTTCAACATCGGAGTGGATTCCGTTGCCAAGGTTCATCTGGGATGTTTAACTACAGCCTTAATATCCAATATATAAGGATCAGGAGGGTCCACAATCCTGGGTTAAAGCAGTTACAGTCACTGATATCTCACAATCATTCCTGTTTCTCAGCTATACAAGAAGGTTTTGACAATCCGCTAGTAAGGGGTGCTTTCAAAACTTCAGACACTTCTGTCCACTACTGCTCATCAAACAAAACCTATGCTCATATGCTTACATGTAAATATATTCCTCACACAAGCACTCTTTGATTTTCTAATTTTAGAAAGAAAACGAGAACCTATTAGCAATAGCAAGCAAAAAATCAACTGAAATATGTGAAGGCCTGTCATATTTTGTAAAAGTAAAAATTCTCATAAAAATAAAGTAACTATCTTTTTATAGTAAAACATATGGAATCTCAAATACGTAAATCCAAAGCACCGTCAGATACAAGACTCTCAAAATCAATACTACATGAATGAAAAAGAAAAGATGTACGAGTGGTAACTATAATTCATGCTAATATGAGACTAAGCATTAAATCTCGCAATGATAACTAAACTGATCAATACTCACTGACGGCCAGTTTCCTTGAGATTCCCAGTGAACTGGTACAGAAACCTGTTAGGAGCTTCACATTCCACTTTTCCCGAGAGATTCATAAGGTCTCGTGCCTCTAATAAGTGGGCAGTTTGAGGTAACCCCTGACGGATTTTCAGGTTGGTCTCTCCATCAAGATTAGCAGTTTCTACATAACACAAAGCCTGAGGTTCACTAGGATAGGATAAAAATAATTAAATTAGTCAACTCATTTAATGTACATGCTTTCAAAAATAATGAGGGAACTCAAATTACTGTTTTTAGGCAATAAATTATATAGTGTGTAAACTGAGCCAGACGAGTAGCTCAGTGCCCTCATGTCAATTTTTTCTTCTCTTTCACAGATCAGCTTATAGAAAGCAGGATACTACAACACAACAGATCAAATCACCAACCTAGAGGCCAATACGACGAGATCTGCAGGAAAGAATTTGTTGTTACGGACCTTGACGATATCTCCAACTTGTATGTGCCTCCATTTTATCCACTGCCACTGTCCATCCTTCAAAACTTCTATCTCTCTTTTATTCAGCTCATCATCTGCTCGATGGCGTTTCTATGGAATGGCAGACACCCACTTAAAGACTTCATACATAAGTATATCATCAATAGCTTGGGTGGTTTGAAAGTACTGAGATCAACACATAAAAACAAATGATGGATATGTAATACAGAGCACTAATACAAAAGAATTTGACACTTCCATTTTGCCAGTGAGAGCTAGTTCATGATACACTATTATACGCAATAAAGGATATTTGTATTATTATATATATCTAAGTAAGTTTTACCCCTCATATGTGATTGCATACATATAGTAGATCTACACTGCATTCACATAGTCACTTAATGTCTCTCACTGGATAGATTATTTCTTTTTATCACACATAAGCCAATGCTTGTAAAAATGCTCCTTCCCTCACAGAGTTTCAAAACCATATGCTGTACTTGGAAAACCTGTCAAGATGGCAGAGGATATAAAATAGTATAGATAAGACCTGACCTGATCACATCCTTACGTTAACTAGGCTAAAAATAATTCACTGCAATTGCTTGCAGAAAAAGTGAGTTCTCACACCTGCTAACACATTAATGTGATGCACAGAATATTTTCAAGCACAGTTATGAGGAAGCTGTAAGACTTACTGTATTTGTAAACAAACCAAGGAAATTATATAAAAAGCCTTAGGTAAATAACAATCTTTAAAAGCCATAAAAAACAAAAAGTGTGCTTTGGAGAGATATAAGGAAACAATGAATTACCGTGTATATCGGTGGATAAGATGACGAATAAATCATAAAAAAAAAAACCAAAACCACGGGTCATCTTTAAGACAAGGTAAAAAAACAAAATAGTGGCTTTAAAGTTCTACTCAAAATACAATCCTATAACAAATTTTGGCAATAGCTCACTTCACCTACAGAGTCCAACATGGTGCGGTGGTGCACGTATGGAAAAGGTTATGGTGGTTTTATAGGTATCAGTGGTCTCCTGTGTCCATGGCCCATACGTGGTTAAGTAAAAACTGAATGACCTCCTGTGTGTCTAGCCTACACATGGTTAGGTAAATACTGCATGGTCCCCTGTGTCTCTAGCCTACAAGGGGTTAGGCGAAAAGTGCGACGCCTCCGACTTTGCGATCGGCGGAGTAATATCGCAGGACGACGAGGAGAAATGAGACCGCCACATTAGTTTCGCTTCCCGGGCCCTCACAGACACTGAGCAGAGATATTCTACCATCGAACGAGAGGCACTCGCCATCGTGTTTGACCTAGAAAAGCATAAATATTTCCTACTCGGATATCCAGTGATAATTCGAGCGATCACCTGCCCTTAAAGTACGTGTATGCGAACCCGCTAAATAACCAGAGGCTTTCCCGATGGCTGTTAAGACTTATGCAGTTTAATATACAGGGGTTCGAGTATGTACCCGGAAACAGTAACAAAGTAGCAGATGCCCTGAGCAGGGGAGTGCGTGAAGTCCCCGCCCTGGTCATTACCCGTTCAATGAGAAACGCGGGTCATCAGACCGTGGACACAAACCGCCCTGCAACCGCGGGAGCCGATTCCGATTCCGCGCACACACTCCTTCAGAGTGAGGGGGAAGATCATCCTTGCAAGGTAACTAAAAGCGTGAATGGGGGAAGTGAGGGTGAGCGAGGACAGAGTGAAAGTTGCGAGAATGAACGAGTGTGAGCGAGTGAGTATGAATGAGTGGGGGGAGGGCTCTTGTGGGTGGAATCAAGAGGAGCTCATAAGGAAGCAGGACGGGGATGCGTTGTGGGGAGAGGTAAAGAAGCCCTTGCGAGGAATAAACGGCGAAGTCCCTACTAAAATTCGACGCCGAATAAATTTATTCGTAATCGAAGGTGGAATCTTGTACAAAAAGTTTAAGAGAAAAAACGAAGGGGGATATGCGGCAGTACTCCCCGAAGATTTCCAAAGTCATGCCCTCTTTCTGTGTCACACGAGTCCCGCGGACGGCCATATGGGAATCGAGAAAACGTATCGGTTGCTAAGTACCCAATTCTATTGGGGAGGGATGTATAAGGATGTTGTAGAGTATGTTAAGAAATGTCACGTGTGCAACTGCTTCAAACGACAGCCTAATACGGTCCCCCCGGCCCGGATTTGGCCATGATGCAGTTTTAAATGGGAGAGAGTCCATTGCGATTTGATAGGTCCCTTGCCCCGATCATATGATGGCTACTTGTACATATTCGTACTCACAGACGAATGCACAAGATATACCTTCACGTATGCGATGAAGGATAAGAGCGCGGCCTCGGTAGCTGTTGCCCTGTACCAGTTTACATTAGTATTTGGATTCCCTCGAGAAGTCGAATTTATGAATGAAATTTTCAAGGGGTTATGCGAGTTAGCGCGAGTTCGCCATGCCGTGGTACAGGCGTATCGGCCGCAAGCTAACGGGTTAGTAGAGCGACGAAATGCCTCCATTATTACACTATTACGTCAACTCGCTGCCTCTGACCCCCAAGGATGGAACCTGCACCTGAGACAAGTGGAGCAGGCCCTGAATTTCGCATATCATAATTCCATCGGAGACTCCCCCTATTTCTTAATGTTTGGGGAAGATCCCAATTACCTTGGGACACATTTGCCCCGCAAAAGCTCTTGCCAGTGTACGATATTGAGAGTCTTCGAACATATGTGGTAAATACCGCCAGAAAGACCTACGAACTTACGACGGCCATCCTGGATAAGCAAAAAGAGAGATATGCAAAAGAGTATGATCTCAGGCATAGTACGAAGAGGCATGAAGTAAAAGTAGGCGACCGAGTCTACGTGAAAAATGTTAACCGCCAGCATAAAATGTCCCCCTTGTATCTAGGTCCATATCGGGTATTAGAAATAGCGCATGATAATATAACCCTTAGAGATTTACACAGTGATAAAATTTGCCATTATCATTCCAGCTTGGTCATAAAGAAAGAGTGGGAGCTGACAAGAAATGACAACAAGAATGTTACACAGCCATTTCCCGTATTTGAGAGAGCAGAGGCCGATCCGGAAGCCAAAGGAACAGGGGAGAAAACAGCACCCACATCTGCGCCTCCCCGCAAAAGCTAGTCAGCCGGAGCCCTGAAGGCAAACCTTGGGCAGTATAAGAGCAGGAAAAATAAAGTAATGAAAGGGAGGGTAAAAATAAAAATACCCAACCGTGCATAAGTATGAGCAAACAGACAGAACAGTCATATGTCGAACTTCTCCCTGTTCCGGAGGTCATCCTGTTGTATAGAAATTCAAATAAGTCAAATTTGAGATAGTAGCAGAATATATATATATTTTCTGTTTTAATTGTTCATGTACAACTCCTTACGAGATTTGAAACTTGAGCAAAATGCATTCTTTACTGTTGCGAATGAAATATATTTTTTTTGTTATTATTGCATACACAGAGACAGACTTTTTATATTCTTTCAGATTCCCGTTTTTTGGGGTTCTACTTATTTGTATGAAGAAAAACCTTTAAAATCTTAATCCCTTTGATAGATAATAATTAAAGAGTTTTGAAAAAGATTATCTAAAGATAATTATTGTTAATCACTATCACTGTCGTGAATTTATAATTACATTTGAGCTAATTAAGATAATTGAGATTCTCAGAGATTATATGTTGAGTTTTAAATTTAAAATTAATAATACTTAAGTCATTATCTGACGTTTGTTAAGAAAAAGATATTTGTACTTTTGTTGATAGTAGTAGAGACATTGACACATATGATTGTAATATTTTGCTTTAATTTCATCAGGAATATGTTGCCTTACAGAGAGTGTGTGCTTCGACTCAGCCCTCTGATTTATAGCAAGAAAGAAAAAAAAGAGATTGTCATTATAGACAAGGATGTGTATGCTATTTCAGAATAGCCCTTTTGCAATATTAAACAGACAGGAATGGATTTATGCTTCGATGTTTCTGCAGTTGTACACTAAGTTCTTTTGCTTTTGTTTTTTTGTTAACTGGGAAATAAAAATAGCCCTCTGACAATAAACGCAAAACTCTATCAATAGTCATTGCTCACGTTTATTCACTTTCATTTGTTTATTTATTCTTTTATGTAGAGATACTCCGCGACAATTTATTTTTTATTTTCAGTGCATGTAAAGGAAGGAAGCCGTCTCACCTGACCACGTGGGTGGATACCGCAACGTATTTCACGGTCGCCCAGTCTCTCTCTCTCTCTCTCTCTCTCTCTCTCTCTCTCTCTCTCTCTCTCTCTCTCTCTCTCCTACCTTTCACTCTACTCTGAGACTGACATATGCTCCTTCCGATGCTAAGAGAATGTTGCCGTCATCGATTCTTTTTTTTTTTTTTCCAGTGAAGCTAGGCGATAATTGTGCCTACATGTTATTTCCGTTGATAAATTTTTGCATGCTGTTATTGCATAAATACTGCTAAGATATCGGCAGTACCGAATTTTGCATAAATATTTGTGCCACATATCACAACTGTTTAGAGAGTAGATCAAACTCCCATTGACAAATTGGGGAGCCTGAAAGTTGCCGTTTATACTCTATATATATATATATATATATATATATATATATATATATATATATATATATATATATATATATATATATATATATATATATATATATATATATATATATATATATATATATATATTATGACAGCAGGAATTTGAATAGTAAAAGAGACTGTGTTAGAATGAGCATTACTATGAAATATAAGTATAGAACTCCGTTCTTACTTCTGAATGCCAGTCTCCATTGCATAAATATTGCTATTTCTGATTTAGTATTTTTATCTATTTTTTTTTATTTTTATAATGATCATGATTATTGGTAATGGTATTATTATGTTGACTGTTATTGTTGCTATCTCTCAATGACCTTTTGCTAATTATTATTTTTGCAATGCAGTCAGCAGTAACTGAATAATTTGTATCTTTTATCTGAATAACGCTAATAAGAATATTTCTTTAGTGGCTTTTCTCAGCATTTAATGATAGTTCTTTTTTATGTCTATAGTAAAGTAATATTATGTACCAGTTACCCAGCTAAGTCCTAAGTGTTTGGGAATCCTAATCTAATGATGTAGGTAAATGTGCAAGTAAGGAATATATTTCCAGGCAGCCCCGACCTGCAAGTTCTAAAAGTCTTTACATTTTGTTCTCTCTCAAACAAGTCCCTGTTGCCCATTGAATAGAGATTGCAGGCACTTGCAGTTGCAGGGGAGGCGAGTATAGCCTCGGATTACCAACGTATGGCCAATGTTGGTACCCCGAAGTCATAGGGAACCTTTCTTACAACTGTATTAGCGACATAGGTTCAAATTTTCATCCCGAGGTCTGCTTCGAAGGTACGTGTGTATTGCAGTACTGAAAAGAAAGTCGCTGTGACGTTGCAGGTCTCCTACAGGGGTAGTCTTAGTCAAGACGGGCCAGGAGGTAGGACAAAAAAGCCAGGCTGGAGGGGTTCGGAAGATGCATCGATCGCTTCCTTTTTGTCTTGCCAGTCTTATGAGAAAGAGAATTTGTGGTAGTGTACGAACCTGGGCATGCAGTGAAGATGGCGGGGGAGTGATAACGCGAGGTAAAACATGGCAACCGTTGAATAACGCCTAGCAAAAATTTCATGAGCAAAGAGAGAGGAAACAGAAGTCTTTTAAAACATCTTAATAACACCTTAGAAGCCACGTAAACGAATTGATGAGATCTCCAGAAAGAATCCCCATATATGTCCTAACTTTAGTGAAGAGAGAAAGGAAGGGTATGGAAAATCCCTTATTAGATGTTGTGTGTAAAAAAAAAAAAAAAAAAAAAAAAAAAAAAAAAAAAAAAAAAAAAAAAAAACCCTCGCACTAGAACTGAAAAAATGGGAAAGAAAATGTCCCCACCGTCTTTGACCCCTGTGCAAAAAGACAATTTAAAATTTTTTAATTTTTGTCTAGCTTTAAGATAATTTTAAAGTGAAAACTCAGAGTCTCCTGTAGATATAGTTTTTTTTCGAATAAGTACCATTGATAAACTGAACAACTGGCACATATCATAATAAGTTGTTTTCTGCCTAAATAATATCATTGTTGTGCTTAGATATTATCATTGTTTTGCTTTAGATATTATCATTGTTTGAATCATGATTTAATCTTTGTGTTCATTAAGTTCTCATATCAGTTTGTCCCTGAATAGTAATTGCATATTGAAATGGTGAATGTTTTTTTACTTTTCACATTGTAACAAATGTTTTGTTTCAGGAGTAGTTTTTA
Source organism: Halocaridina rubra (assembly GCA_037179515.1). Lineage (NCBI taxonomy): Eukaryota > Metazoa > Arthropoda > Malacostraca > Decapoda > Atyidae > Halocaridina > Halocaridina rubra. The sequence continues at coordinate 105,030 of JAXCGZ010015248.1, read as the reverse complement.
AGGCCTAATTTTAAGACAAATCAATGCCCCATAGTAACGATAGGAGTAGAAAGCATAAGATGAGGTTTCTTATAGAAATTACCATTTATGTTATTGACTATCGCATTTTAAATGTTCATACATGCTAATACTCTACATAATTTGTTTGCTAATGTTCTACATGATTCATATTTTTACTGTAACTAACCAAATTTTGTAAATCTTTTGAAAAAATGAGAAAAGTAGATAAAGTAACGTTATGATCTAAACTGACTTTTGATCTTAATTAATGTTTGATAATGATTAGTTACACACTGAAATCATAATGATTAAGGTTATTTTTATTTTCATATATAGGAATATGTTTGTATTAAAGATTTCCCACAAGTAAACAGACACTGCATGCTCTAGTTCGTCTGTGTGTGTAAAAAAAGAAAAGAAAAGAAAAAAAAGAAAAATATATATATATATATATATATATATATATATATATATATATATATATATATATATATATATATATATATATATATATATATATATATATATATATATATATATATATAATTTGCAATGTTCCTGTAATCTGTTTAGAGTTCATAGAAATAGGAATTCTTAGATAATAGCTTAAATAATTCGGCCCCGTTTTTTATTGTAAACTAATGTTAGCTAGGATATATCCAAGAGCTCTCAAAAGATAACCCATGCTGCTGCTGAAATAGGAGATATATCAGTTTGGTGGGGAGGGATGTCGCATGACTGAAGTCTTGCTGAAGTCACATGAAAGCCTGCTGAAGCCAGGATCCGAAACTGTAACAAGTCTTGAAGAGAAACATGAGAGGCTGGAGATCAGGGGTGAAATTGAATACTCTCCCAATTGTTTTTCTGGGTACGGTCAATGTTTTTAGAAGGTGTCAACGAGATATATGGCTGGATCCATGGGACTTAGCATCTGGCGTCAAGTGCCTCAAGAGGATGGGAAAGGCCACGAAGTCGGCCATGCCCAAAACCACAAGAAACACAAGCATTTTGACCGTATATGCCCTGGAGAGATAACCAATAGCCAGGAGCTGGTTTAGAACTCTTTTGTTCGATAGGCCTGCTGAAATAGCCCCTCCCCCCAAGAGGAGGGACCTCTCTTTGAACCTGAAGTCTATTGGCAGAAACGGATTTAGCGACACGCCCTGCCCTTTGGGCACTTCAAGAATACCCGAGGCAGTCACAAAGAGTGAGTTTTAGTTAGAACTTTACCCGGGGCACGAATAGATCATAGACTTTGTTAATCATAGGGTGGGGGCATTGAGGCGTCGAGTATTTTGTACTTTAAAATAAATTTAAGTGAAGGAGCCACCGCTTGTCCATTCTTACCTTGTACCCTACTGGTACTAATAGTAACGTAGTGATTAAGACTGCTACTACAATGTTTTTTCAATAAAAAAATGAAAATACTGAAAAAAAATTTTTTTTTAATATTTTAATATTTTTGCATATACCCCCCCCCAAAAAAATAATAATAATTTGCAAAAAAAAAAAAACCGTGGCACAGTGAAAATGCGAGCCAAGAAACGTGATCAAAAGAAGGATCACTGTGTATATATATATATATATATATATATATATATATATATATATATATATATATATATATATATATATATATATATATATATATATTATATATATATATATATATATATAATCATTTTTTACCCCAACCAGGACTCGAACCTAGGACTTATGATTACTAAGTCAAGGCGCTACCAATTATACACCAAAGAAAGTATAAATGGAATCCAACCTTAGAGCTTATATCTGCTATACTTAGGGATGATCGCATTCTATCTGAATGCCACTATGTTCATGTTACAAATTCCCCAACCTCACTCGTGGCTTCATTTTAGCATTTAATTCAATTCCCAATCTCATTCGGGTCATACAATAACCAAGCAAGCACATTACATATGTGAAAACATGAATAATTTTTTACCCCGACCGGGACTCGAACCTAGGACTTATAATTACTAAGTCAAGGCGCTACCAACTACACACCACAGAAGGTATAAAAAGAATCCAACCTTATAGCTTATATCTGCTATACTTAGGGATGAACGCATTCTATCTGAATGCCACTATGTTCATATATATATATATATATATATATATATATATATATATATATATATATATATATATATATATATATATATATATATATATATATATATATATATATATATATATATATATACAGTGTTACCCCGGTTATTCGCGCTTCTTGGTTCGCGTTCTCACTCTATCGCGTTTTTTTTTTTGGATAAATTAGTATTTTATTTTATGGGTATACGCAAAAATATTAAAATATTGAAAAAAAAATGTTCAGTATTTTAATTTTTTTATTGAAATTTACGTTGCGTGCTGTTATTTATAATGTAAAGGGTGTTTTTTTGAACAGTGCAGGGAGAGTTTATACAGTTCGTAAACGAAAAAATAATTGTAAATGAGTATGTGTGTCACGTCATCATCACCTCATTCATCGTAATTTTATCTATCACTTTCATAAAAATTTACGTTGCTTGCTGTAATATATAATGCAAATGGTGTTTTTTTAACAGTGCAGGGAGGGCTTATACAGTACGTAAACGAAAAAATAATTGTAAATGAGTATGTATGTCACGTCATTATCACCTCTTTCACCGTAATTTTATCTATCACTTTCAAAAAAATTTACGTTGCTTGCTGTTATTTATAATGTAAAGGGTGTTTTTTTAACAGTGCAGGGAGGGTTTATACAGTACGTAAACGAAAAAATAATTGTAAATGAGTATGTATGTCACGTCAATATCACCTCATTCACCGTAATTTTATCTATTACTTTCATAAAAATTTATGTTGCTTGCTGTTATTTATAATGAAAAGGGTGTTTTATTAACAGTGCAGGAAGGGTTTATACAGTACGTAAACGAAAAAATAATTGTAAATGAGTATGTATGTCACGTCATTATCACCTCATTCACCGTAATTTTATCTATCACTTTCATAAAAATTTACGTTGCTTGCTGTTATTTATAATGTAAAGGGTGTTTTCTTAACAGTGCAGGGAGGGTTTATACAGTACGTAAACGAAAAAATTATTGTAAATGAGTATGTATGTCACGTCATCATCACATTCACGGTAAGTTTTCCTATCACTTTCATAAAAATTTACGTTGCTTGCTGTTATCTATAATGTTAAGGGTGTATTTTTTAACAGTGCAGGGAGGGTTTATACAGTACGTAAACGAAAAAATAATTGTAAATGAGTATGTATGTCACGTCATTATCACCTCATTCACTGTAATTTTATCTATCACTCTCATAAAAAATTTACGTTGCTTGCTGTTATTTATAATGCAAAGGGTGTTTTTTTTAACAGTGCAGGGAGGGTTTATACAGTACATAAACGAAAAAATATTTGTAAATGAGTATGTATGTCACGTCATTATCACCTCATTCACCGTAATTTTATCTATCACTTTCATAAAAATTTACGTTGCTTGCTGTTATTTATAATGTAAAGGGTGTTTTTTTAACAGTGCCGGGAGGGTTTATACAGTAGGTAAACAAAAAAATAATTGTAAATGAGTATGTATGTCACGTCATCATCACATTCAGGGTAAGTTTTCCTATCACTTTCATAAAATTTTACGTTGCTTGCTGTTATCAATAATGTTAAGGGTGTTTTTTTTAACAGTGCAGGGAGGGTTTATACAGTACGTAAACGAAAAAATAATTGTAAATGAGTATGTATGTCACGTCATTATCACCTCATTCGCTGTAATTTTATCTATCACTTTCATAAAAATTTACGTTGCTTGCTGTTATTTATAATGTAAAGGGTGTTTTTTTAACAGTGCAGGGAGGGTTTATACAGTGTAAACGTAAAAAGATATTAAAATATCTATGTACATATAGGCGGATCCTACTTCATGGATTTCCTGTTTCGCGCCGGGTCCCGGAACCGAACTACCGCGATAAGTGAGGCAACACTGTGTATATATATATATATATATATATATATTATATATATATATATATATATATATATATATATATATATATATATATATTATATATATATATATATATATATATATATATTTATTTTTATGATTGTGACACCAGAACGGGCCAAATTTATAATAAAATAAAACAGCCCTCATCAGGTCTGGGCACGAAGAATACATAAAATAAAGAGAAACAGAAATGGAGTGTAATGGCTTGTCAGATGTGAAGGGATAATATGTGTGTAACGAATATCCAAGAATATTCAGTGTTGATGTAGGCATAGAAAAAGAACCGTAACCGAAGGAAGACTATATATATATATATATATATATATATATATATATATATATATATATATATATATATATATATATATATATATATATATATATACACAGTGTTACCCCGGTTATTTGCGCTTCTTGGTTCGCGTTCTCACTCTATCGCGTTTTTTTTTTTTTTTTTTTTATAAATTATTATTTTATTTTATGGGTATACGCAAAAATATTAAAATATTGAAAAAAAACATTTTCAGTATTTTCATTTTTTTTTTAATTTATGTTGCATGCTGTTATTTATAATGTAAAGGGTGTTTTTTTAACAGTGCAGGGAGGGCTTATACAGTTCGTAAACGAAAAAATAATTGTAAATGAGTATGTGTGTCACGTCATTATCACCTCATTCACCGTAATTTTATCTATCACTTTCATAAAAATTTACGTTGCTTGGTGTTATTTATAATGTAAAGGGTGTTTCTTTAACAGTGCAGGGAGGGTTTATACAGTACGTAAACAAAAAAATAATTGTAAATGAGCATGTATGTCACGTCATTATCATCTCATTCACTGTAATTTTATCTATCACTTTCATAAAAATTTACGTTGCCTACTGCATAATAGAGTACAGTACAGTAATGTATGTTAATTTCTAGCTGTAAAGTGAATATGAATATCTTTTGTATACTCTTAAAAACAGATACAGGGCTTTCTGTTTTGCTATGTAGTAATAAAATGTTTTTTACTTATCTTATATCTTTGGCATGGTGTGTCTATGTAAGGTTTGGAACGTATCTATGCCCTTTATCATTGTTTCCTATGGAAAATAACTCGTTTTTCACGCGATTTTCCATATACCCGACACTTCTGAGAACCTATCTAGGCATTATTCTGAGAACTAGGTATATATATATATATATATATATATATATATATATATATATATATATATATATATATATATATATATATATATATATATATATTGTATAGTATTATCTTTCACACTGAGCTAGTTATAACTCTGATTTTGGTCGTCAGTCTCTCTCTCTCCCTCTAAGGATATACAAGTAAGCCCATAAATATAAGCTATGCAATATCTCTAAGCCGTGGAGTGCTTCAGAAAAAGACATTATTTTAACAACACTAGATCCCCACCTCCTACCCCATCTCCACCCTCTTCCCCATTCCACTATATAAAACTAGGGGTATTTCACCAGCTCTAGAGGTGACGCTGTAACCCCCTGGAATCGCCACTAGATTTTCCTCTTTGTATATGCATGGGAGAGAGAATCTTGATTTAAAACAATGAATCAGATATCGATAGATAAATAGATAGATAGACAGATAAACAGATATGTATATAGATGGATAGAAAGATAGATAGATAGAAAGATACAGATAGATAGATAGATATGTATAGATGAATAGAAAGATAATTTGTAAATAGGTAAACATATAGATAGACAAAAATTTCCCTAAATCCATACTGAGTACCCTACTCGTAATGAAATTCATTATTATTATTATGATTATTATTATTATGATTATTATCATTATAATTAGAGTGAGCCCTCGTTTATCATGAGTGTTAGGTTCCGGGACCCGTCGCGACAGGTGAATTTTCGCGAAGTAGGAACACCATATTTATTTATTTTATTTATTTATTTATTTTATTTTTATTTATTTTTTTAAGATTATTGTGACACCAAGATGGACCAAAAAATGATAAAATAATACAGCCTTTATCAGGCTGTAAAGAGAAATAGATGGAGAGTGTAATGAACTGTCAGATGTGAAGGGATTATAAAAGATGTGTAATGAATATCCAGCTCTCTGCTGGGTTTTAATATACCTCAGCATTACTCTCATGATGTCTATTCCAACAATTCTCCTTAGATATCATTATTATTATTATTATTATTATTTTTAACAATAATTTTCCTTTGATGATTGTGGAGATCATTATTATTATTATTATTATCATTACTATTACGAATTTGTAATTAAACAATTATTTTTACAATAAATAATGTAGTTTTGGTTGAATGAACAAGAGTTAATTAAAGATGTGTGTGTCTCTCTCTCTCTCTCCAACATTCTATTCTACCCAACCCCCCACACTCTCTTTGTCCCAGCCAACTAGGGAGGGGCACTGTACACAGTTATCAAAGTAAAAAACCAACAGATGTACAAACAATGATGAGCCCTTAATAATAATAATAATAATAATAATAATAATAATAATAATAATAATAATAATAAAAATAATGATGATGATAATAATCTCCACAATCATCATCAAAGGAAAATTATTGTTGCCAATAATAATAATAATAATAATAATATCTAAGGAGAATTTTTGGAATTGACATCATGAGAGTAATGCAGAGGTATATTAAAACCCAGCAGAGAGCTGGATATTCATTACTCATCTTTTATAATCCCTTCACATCTGACAGTTCATTACACTCTCCATCTCTGTTTCTCTTTACAGCCTGATAAAGGCTGTTTTATTTTATCATTTTTGGCCCATCCTGGTGTAAAAAAAAAAAAAAAATAAATAAATAAATAAATAAATGAATTTGGGCCAAAAAAAATTGTGATACAGTGAATTCGCGAGAGGTGAATCGCGATAGAGCGAGGGATTACTGTATATTATTATATACTCAACGTAGATATCACTCATCATCATTCTCTGATTACCCTAAATTAGGGTATTTTATCCACTGTGCGTGCATATATTTATAATTGTTTGTGTTTTCAGTTCTTTGCGTGGATATATTTATAACTGTTGTGTTTTCACTTCTTTTAAATTTTACAGATAATTGTATACCTGCACTATATCATCATGGCTAGTTGCATAATGAGAAAATTTAGTTTTCTAGTCTTGCTTTTGTTAATTGTTTCTGGCGTTTGGCTGATAGAGGTTCATTCTTCTCGTCTAATACCAGCTTATACCGCTTATGTCAAGTGCTCACTGCCACCTCTCGCATCCCATACCTGTTGGTCACCGTATAATAGAGTTGAGTAGAATGTGTTATCATTTTATATAAAGTGAGTGAAATGGGTTTTGTTTTGTTTTTTTACAGTGATTCAGGCATTGCATAATGAAAAAAATTTAGTCTTCTAGTCTTGCCTGTTGCTCACCGTATAATAGAGCGAGTAATTATTATTTTTTTTTTTTTTGCAGTAATTCAGGCGTTGCATAGTAATTTTTTTTTTAGTTTTTTAGTCTTGCTAATGTGTTTTACATTTAGGCATTGCAAAATTTTTGTTTTTTTTGTTTTTTAGTCTTGCTTTGGTTATTTATAATTTTTATTTGCTCCTCCTCTTCTACTGCCTAAGTTACTTGCTCACGGCCATCATGCATGTTCCAGTGTACTGTATGACTGTTGCCCAATGCATAATAGAGTACAGTACAGTACTGTATGTTAATTTCTTGCTGTATAGTAAATATGAATATCTTTTGTATACTCTTAAAAATAGATACAGGGCTTTCTGCTTTGCTATGTATTTATAAAATATGTTTTTTACTTATCTTATATCTTTGGCATGGTGTGTCTATGTAAGGTTTGGAACCTTATCTATGCCCTTTATAATTGTTTCCTATGGGAAATGACTCGTTTTTTCACGCAAATTTCCATTTACCCGACACTTCTGAGAACCTATCTAGGCGTTATTCTGAGAACTAGGTGTATATATATATATATATATATATATATATATATATATATATATATATATATATATATATATATATATATTAGTGCTACCTCTAGTGACAAACTTAATTCATTCCTTAACCTCATTCTTGAGTTGAAATGTTCGTAACTGGAAACAATTTTTCCCATTGAAATGCAAGTTAAACAAATTAATCTATTTCCCAGCCCCAGAAATATACCTTTTAAATTTTTTTTATGGCATTATATGTTAAAAAAATTTGCAAACGACTTAAAAATAACCTTAATTATAGAAAAATACTGAACTGTATATTCTACTGTGCTAAAATAAAAGATGGTACAGTTTTTACCTTTGTGGTTGATAGTTGCTTGCACATGTGGATGGTGGTGGAAGACGAGGAGTAGGAGAACTACTCCTTCGAAGGAGAGTCCCCTTCCATAAAAACGTAGGGCAAGTGTTCAAGTACAGGCTGTATTTCTGGTGCTTCATCTCAACATGTACTCTTGGAAGGTGGTTCTCTGGTTGGTATTGGCACAAAAAAAAAGAAAAAAAAAATCCAGAGAAAGTTTTCTTTTTCTTTGTTCATAAATTTTTCTGAAATGGGACATCACATTGTCATTTAATATGTTCACTGCTCTGTTGCTCATAGTTTTGTCCGGGTGATGACTCTCAATGAATACCTGTACATCACTGACTTTACTAAAAATTTCTATAAACTTATCACTTGAAACCTTTACCATATCATTCCTCTCCTCAAATGATTGCTCCTCTTAGATAGTCTTCACTTGTTCATGAAGCATTTCGATCAATTCTTGGGGGGTGAGTTCTTAATTGTGGTCCTACACCAGCTCCTCTACATCCTCCTCATTGACCTCCGAGCCCAAACTTTTGCCTGTAATCACAGTCTCGTTCACTATATTGACAGCTGTTTTCTCCACGAAACCCTCGAAGTCTCTATCAGCCACACAACCAGGCCAAAGTTTCCTCCAGGCAGACTGCAACGTGCAGAAAGTGACCTCCTTCCATGCCTTGTCAATGAGGCCTATGCATTGAAGAATATTGAAGGGGTCTTTCCAGAATTCTGCAAGGTCAAATCCGTGTCGTTGGCGACCTGGAAAATCCTGGAAAAAGACCCTTCATATACAATTAATCAAAATTAGAAATAATTAGCTGATTCCATGGGCTGGAGGAGAGGAGTGGTGTTTGGAGGCAGAAATTTGACTTTTATGAAATCATATTCAATACCAAGGTTGTCTTCCAAACCTGGAGGATGGGCAGGAGCATTGTCCATTACCAGAGGACAATTAAGAGCAAAAACTTCAGTCAAGTCTAGCCTTCAACACATTATTGCACTTAAAAACGAGCGGCTTTTCGGAGTGGTAGACTAAAAGATGCTTAATCTTGCAATTCCCACCTGCATTAGCGCACAATAAAAGTCTAAGCCTGTCCTTCATTAATATGTGGCAAGGCAGTGCCTTCTCCTCTTGGGTTATGTAAGTTCTTCTAGGCATTTTTTTCCAAAACAGTTATAAACTTCCTGCGAAACATAACCTTCACTTTTGAAAAATCTAGCGGATTCAAGCACATAGGCATCCGCTGCCTTTTAGTCTGATCTAGCCACTTCTCCAAGCCTAACAACACTATGAATTCCAGTTCATTGGCGAAATTTTTCAAATCAGCCTCTACTTGCATTAAATTTGTAAATTCTAGCACCACTAACACTCGGAGTGTATGCTACTAAATCATGGTGTAAACTGTAGAGTCTTCATGCATACTATAGCCTCACTAACACTATCTCCAGCAAGCTCTTTTTCACTTATCAAAACTAACAATAATTTGTCTACCTCTTCAATAATTTGAGACATATGCTTCGTTAAACTAGTCACTCCTTTAGCCACGTTAGCCGCCTTTAAGGACTCCCTATTCTTTAAAATAGTACAGATGGTAGATTTCGCCATGTCGTACTGCATGGTGAGATCAGAAACTTGAACACCGTTCTCATGTTTAACTATTATTTAATTTTTCGTTTCCACGGTAATACGTTTAGGCTTTTTAACACCACTATCACTAATACTTTGCACTTTCTTAGGAGCCATAATGAGGGCTAATTTAAATAAAAAAAAAAAAAATCTGGAAATCTACAACAAAACAACGAGCAAACTTTACAGTGAGGGCACCAATGCAGAACTGAGAGCAAACACGGTCGCCCAGAAGGATGTACTTTCGTACTTCGAGGATAGTTCGCGGGTCGAATCAAAATTTGTTAGAATTTTGTATTCATAGGATGATTTGTTTGTGGTTGGGGGAGTTTGTAAGTGGAGGTTCCACTGTACATATCTTGATAATGCAGTACAAGCTTGGTCACCTTATCTTTGAAAGGATATAAAAACTATTGAAAGAATTCAGAGAAGAGCCATTAAATACCACTGAGGATTACAACATTAGAGTAGAAGAGGCATAAAGGAGACATGATAGAGGTGTTTAAAATAATGAAAGGACTAGGATTTATACATGTCGATACACTATTCCAAAAAACAAACTGCAAAGAGGGGTCATAACTGGATGAATTACAAGGAGCAATGCTCTAAGAATATCAGAACATACTTTTTTCTCAAGAGAAGCACATAAATGGAACAGTTTGCCAACACGTATTATAAATGCTACAACAAAAAACTTTCTTAAAAGTAAATACGACAAGTATAAGATGAATGAACAAAAGATAAATTTTTCTGATAAGGAGTAAAGGTGAGCAAAAAGCACTGCATTAGTGCAAAATAGATCTTGCAGAACTCAACTAGTAAGTAGGCTGGCAAGGTGGGTGTGGGGGGGATTGCCATGTGATGAGGCTGTGGAGGTAAACCAGTGGACTGTTGGGAATCACAACAGAGGATCATTACCCATTCATTCTAAGGATGGCCCAGACAGGGTGATCAGAGGAAACTGTGGCAACCCTTTATACCAAAGGAGCTAAGAAGGGTGATCAAGGTATGTGTGGGTTCTGAAAATTTGCGTGAGTGGGATCTTATCATATTTCAAGATGTGAACAATGTTCATAATTCTGTCAGTATTTGTTACATGGATTGTAGTAGTGAGGGCAGTAAAAATTCAGGTAACCAAAGAGAAAATTTGTCATTTGTCTGCTTCTAATAAGAATTTCTGTGGGCACAGCATGTAATATAGAGGTTGGAATCATGGTAAAAACTCTATAAGAAAGCTTATACCCTATGCAATGAAAATCCTACTCATAACCAACCCCATTTCAAGTCCTCATAACTGCAGTACATGCAAACAGTAACAAAATCTAGTGGGACTTCAATTTCCTGCAAGTGCCAGGAACTATACTAATTACTAAACTATATTGGCATATAAATTTACAGATGTAAGCTCTTTGTTTGTATTAAATATCTGGAAGACCAATATATTGGCATACTCAGCAGTCTGAATGCAACAGGAACAAAAGAACCCACAAAGAGACTCTTACAGTGATAAATTTATAATTATTTAAAAAGACCTTCACACGGGAAAGTTACAATACAACTGACATATATTTTAGCAAGAAATTGGCATAAAAATATGACAAAAAAAAAGGTGGAGGCAATATAAACTACAACTGTAATATTGTGTGATGGAGAATAACACTGAAGATGCCAAAAGATGTGAAATAGTAATTCAAAGGGATAAGCCAAATTAACATCTTCCCAACAAAAACAAAATATTTCATCTTTGCCTGTCTGACATTTTTCGCAAGGGTGAAATATATCCTCAAAAGGTAACTATATAAAATTACAAATTGAACAAGTCCACTCGTCCATTCCAGCTCTCTCTTCCTGAGGCAGAGACGAATATTTTTATGTTAATCATACATCTGTCATCCCCACTTGCAGTATCTCATGTGAGATGTATCAAAATGACTTCTCTCGATATTTTCATTTTTAAGTTGTCTGGCACTGGAAAGTTTTTGAAATTAATTTGTGGGGAAGAGGCTGAGGGAATTTTAGTGAAGCTTAAGATATAACAATCTATGATAATTATATAGTTCATGGCTTATAAAAGGACATATGCCAAAATATACTTACAATATCTTCAGCAATTTCTTTAATGGCAGAAACAACAAGGATACAAATAAGTGGCACTAATGTAGTGTAACGACCAGTGGGGGAAACTCCAGGAATTTGCTGCAAAAAAATATATTGGACATAGTAAACATATTACAGACATTCCCCAACTTACAAATGAGTTAGGTTCTAGAAGTCTATTTGTAAGTAGAATTGTTCGTAAGTAGTTTTTGGGTAAAAAAAAAAGTATTCTTCAGTACATATATATGCAGTACTGTACAGAATTTAGCCTAAAGACATTTCATTACAATATAAAACAAAGTATACAGTATTAATATATCTTAATACAGTAATAAAAATATATGAATACAGTAAAGTAGAGGAATATATACATTAGTATCTGGGTATATAATGGGTAGGATTTTGTTCATATCTGGGAAAGCTCCTAAATCAGTTGTTCGTAAGTAGGGGAGCCTCTCTACATGCAGAAACA